>JAUIMM010000535.1:4425000-4427500 GCA_031769625.1 Taudactylus pleione
CATATAGAGGGTTGAGTTCCACCGCGTCACAACCTCTTGCTTCAGGTGATGGCGGGGCAGGTTCAAGAGTGTTTGCTGGCGCTCCAGTCTTCGGCACGCAGTCGCTGAATGGCGAAAGTGGCCAGAAATTTTTCGGGCCACCCAAAGCGTCTCCTGCACGCCCCTGTCGCTTTTCAGAAAATTCTGCACCACCAAGTTTATTGTGTGAGCAAAACATGGGACGTGCTGGAATTTGCCCAGATGTAATGCCCGCACAATATTGGTGGCGTTGTCAGATATCACAAATCCCCAGGAGAGTCTAAGTGGGGTAAGCCACTGGGCGATGATTTCCCTCAGTTTCTCTAAGAGGTTGTCGGCGGTGTGCCTCTTACTGAAACCGGTGATACACAGCGTAGCCTGCCTTGTAACGAGCTGGCATTTCTGAGATGCTGCTACTGGTGACGCTGCTGCTGTTGCTGCGTAAGGTGATACATCTACCTAGTGGGCTGTCACAGTCATATAGTCCTTAGTCTGCCCTGTTCCACTTGTCCACATGTCCGTGGTTAAGTGGACATTGTGTACAACGGCATTTTTCAGGACACTGAGGACACTTTTTCTGACGTTTCTGTACAGTCTCGGTATCGCCTGCCTAGTGAAGTGGAATCTAGACGGGATTTGGAACCGGGGACACACTACCTCCATCAATTGTCTAAATCCCACTGCACTAATGGCGGATACCGGACGCACGTCTAACACCAACATAGCAGTCAAGGCCTCAGTTATACGTTTTGCTTCAGGATGACTGCTGTCGTACTTCATCCTCCTCGCTAAGGACTGTTGGAGGGTCAATTGTTTAGTAAAAGTAGTGGTGTTCCTACTTCCTCTCTGGGATGATGAACGACTCCCAGCAGCAGCAACAGCAGCAGCGGCAGCAGTAGGCGTAGCAATGCAGGATCCTCCGGAGGAATCCCGGATAGGAGAGTCAGTCATGCCAGTGACATGGCCTGCAGGACTACTTCCGATCCTAACTAAGGAGGAAATTGACGAGGAGGGAGTTGACGGTGTGGTTTGCAGGCGCTTGGATACAACAGGACAACGGGATTTAGGTGTCCCTGGACTGCTTACGGTCTTAGCCAAAGTTTCTGAACTTGACAGTAACTTTTTATGAACGCGCTGCAGGTGCCGTATAAGGGAGGATGTTCCTAGGTGGTTGACGTCCCTACCCCTACTTATTTCACCTTTACATATGGTACATATGGCAAGACAGTTGTTGTCCGGATTTGGATAGAAATATTGCCAGACCAAAGAGGTGGAATGTTTGGACTTCTGCCCAGGCATGACCGTGATGGGCTTTTTCATCCCACGGACAACAACTGTCTCCCCCGGAGCCTGATTTAAACAAACCACATCACCATCAGAATCCTCCTCGCCAACTTCCTCCTCAGCGCCAGCTACACCAGTATCCTCATCCTGTTGTACTTCAACAGTGACATCTTCAATTTGCATATCAGCAAGTGGACTGTGGGTGCTCCTTTCAGCACTTGCAGGGGGCGTGCAAATGGTGGAAAGAGCCACCTCTTCCCGTCCAGTGCTGGGAAGGTCAGGCATCGCAACCACCACCACACTTGGACTCTCCTTGGGGATTTGTGATATCTTCTTAGAAAGCACAGTTCTTCGCTGTGCTTTTGCCAGCTTAACTCTTTTGATTTTTTTAGTGGGAGGAGGGCTTCCATCGTCATGTGAAGCTGAACCACTAGTCATGAACATACTAGGGATCGACCTTAGCCGTTCCTTGCCACTCCGTGTCGTAAATGGCATATTGGCAAGTTTACGTTTCTCTTCAGCTGATTTAAATGTCTTTTTCAAGGTCATTTTCCTGAACTTTGCCATTTGGGATTGTATGTGCCCTCTACTATGACATTGGGCATCGGCCTTGGCAGACGACGTTGATGGCATGTTATCGTCTATGTCATGACTAGTGGAAGCAGCTTCAGCACTAGGAGGAAGTGGTTCTTGATCTTTCTCTATTTTATTTTTATCGGAGAAAGTTTGGTCCTCCATTTATGTTATATCGATTTGATATATACGTGCGGCTAAACACAGAAAATAATTTTTTTTTTGGTTTGGACTGGAGTGTACTTTGTGGGTTACAGCACCCTTTAACGGTCAAGCCAGCCGGCCCTTTACTTATGACACAGGCGCACGCTTGGCACTACTTTGTTGATGCACGTGCGGCTACTGCGCACACAATTCACAAACACAGAAAATAATTTTTTTTTTGGTTTGGACTGGAGTGTACTTTCGGGGGTTACAGCACCCTTAACGGTCAAGCCAGCCGGCCCTTTACTTATGACACAGGTGCACGCTTGGCACTACTTTGTTGATGCACGTGCGGCTACTGCGCACACAATTCACAAACACAGAAAATAATTTTTTTTTTGGTTTGGACTGGAGTGTACTTTCGGGGGTTACAGCACCCTTAACGGTCAAGCCAGCCGGCCCTTTACTTATGACACAGGCG
>JAUIMM010000535.1:5040000-5253096 GCA_031769625.1 Taudactylus pleione
GCCGATCGTTAAGTCCCTGGTGGTCTAGTGGACACGCGTGGTATGGGGGGGGCCCCGCCCCCACTGCCAGCGCCTCCGGTCTGTCCCCAGAGACCGGAGGCATTGGACTGCATTTTAAATGCGCGGATCACCGCAAGCAGTGACCCGCGACCTTACCAGCTCCCCGTCGATCCGGCCGCAGTCCTGGGCGCCCACAGAGTCCAGCTAGTACAGACTCTGGGGTCCCGCTGAGATCCCCAGATCTGTACTGGCGTCTCAGCGCCGGTGGGGTGATGGAGCGGCAGCTTGGACGTCCTATGGACAGTCCGATGCTGCCGCTCTGAAGAGTCCAAAAGTAATAAAAAAAACAACAACTGTGAAGTCATAAAAATAAAGCTTAGGGGCTGCTAACTTCGGCCGGGCACCAACTTAAACTGAGGTACCTCTGGCTTGGGAGCGGGGTTATAGGGAGAGTGGACCCAGTGCATCCTGGGAGCCGAAAGCTTTAACTGCGTGGTGCCGGGATTTGGTTCCCAACCTATACGCCAAGGTCAACCCTGTGGACCCCCTATGGACCCTGAAGTAGAAAACCCGGTTTATAGCTGTGGTGTAAAAGAAATGTAACTGTGCATCTTTCACTGCAGGTGGGGCAGATTTAAAGTGTGAAGATATTTAGATTTGGGAGTGTCTGTGTCCAAACTGTAATCAAAGTTGCAGTGTAAAAATAAAGCTGCCCAGCATTTGTGGGCTATATGCAAAAGTAGACAGTACTTACCCCACATGCAAAAGAAATGTATGTATTTGCACCCTTTGCAACATGGTTTGTCCATGTACACAATTACTGGCTCTTTCTAGCCTCCATACGTCAGCAATCTATTGGGGCAATTTGGCATTTTGCAGGTGATTGTGTAAAGAAATCTGCAAAGAATGGGGATCACAGATTTCAACCAAAAAGTGATTGGAATTAAGGCCTCCATACATCAGCAATTGATTGCAGCAATCGTGCAATTTGCAATCGATTGTGTATAAAAATCTTTCCCTTTTTTAATCGATTGCAGATTGCAGAGATGCCACAATCGATTGAAAAAGGGAAAGATTTTTATACACAATCGATTGCAAATTGCACAATTGCTGCAATCAATTGCTGATGTATGGGGGCCTTTAGTAAAGCAGGTTGTCCAACATATTTGATTTCACAGATCAATCGGGGTTGTAGATTCCTAGTATATGGTAACTATCTGCAG
Organism: Taudactylus pleione; assembly: GCA_031769625.1. NCBI lineage: Eukaryota > Metazoa > Chordata > Amphibia > Anura > Myobatrachidae > Taudactylus > Taudactylus pleione. The sequence goes on from JAUIMM010000535.1 coordinate 5,041,224, forward strand.
ACCATTACTAATAAAATGAGCCTTTCAAGATTAGATATTTTTCAGGAAAGACAGATCTGCCAATGTATGGGCACAGATTGGTGGATTGGGAAAATAACAGGATCTGTAAATTGTTTTTTTTTTTTTTTGTGATTACCCCTTTACTCTATTCCAGTGGTTCTCAAACTCGGTCCTCAGGACGACAAGCGGTTCACGTTTTCCAGGTGACCCAGCAAGTGCACAGGTGTATTCATTACTCACTGACACATTTTAAAAGATTCACAGGTGGAGCTAATTATCTAACTTGTGATTCTGTGAGGAGACCTGGAAAACATGCACTGTTTGGGGTCCTGAGGACCGAGTTTGCAAACCTGTGCTCTATTCCCAAATCTGAATCAAACCCATAGCAGGAAATCCCAGTGGGATTTGTTTATTAAACTTAAGACCACTTCAGTCCCACTGAAAAATTACTTTGTAGAACAGAGAATGCTGTCCCTATTTCCCCCATTAAAAGAATAGAAACCACAATGTTACAGGGGGATTGTTGGCAAGTAAGCCCTTGGATCTGTGCAGAATTTTTGAAAAATAAAATAGCATGCCCCCGTCAAAGAAAATGGATAAAACATACATATTAAGCCTAGGCTGGTAGTGGAAAATATTGGGGGCATGCTCTCTCTACTGACCAATACAGGGTTACTGGTTGTACACCACCTCATAGACCTTGCAGCCCTCTCGCTTCATTATCCAGTGGTCCAGACAGCACGTCATCTATGAAGGTGTTGGACCCTCAGTGAGGCACAAAGAAACTAATTTGGACTTGAACTGCCTAATGCTTCCTCAGCATATACTGCAATAATCTAATAAGTACCAGTGTGAGGGCATATATTGAATCAATTAAATAATTTCATTAAATTTGTTATAAAAATATTTGTATCTTATATACAGTGCCTTTCAAAAGTATACACCCTCATTTGCATTTTTCATGTTTTGTTGCCTCACAATCTGGAATTAAAATGGATTGTTTGAAGATGTGCATCATTTCAGTCACAGAACATGCCTACAACTGTGAAGTTGTGTATTTTTTTTATGTGAATCAAAAAACATTTAGGACAACATAACCGAAAACTTCAGCATGCATTACAAGTCACCCTCTAAAGTCAGTACTTTGTCGAGCAACCTTTTGCGGCAATTACAGCTGCAAGTCTCTTTGGATAAGTCTCTATGAGCTTGCCCACTTCTTGCCCCTGGGATTTTTTCCCATTCCTCAAGGCAAAACTGCTCCAGCTCCTTCATGTTGGATGGTTTCCGCTTGTGAACAGTAATCTTCAAGTCTGACCACAGATTCTCAAATGGATTGAGATCTGGGCTTTGACTAGGCCATTCGAACATATTTAAATGTTTCCCCTTAAACAACTTGAGTGTTGCTTTAGCAGTATGCTTTGGGTCATTGTCCTGCTGGAAGGTGAACCTCCATCCCAGTCTCAAAGGCAGACTGAAACAGGTTTTGCTCAAGAATATCCCTGTGTTTAGCACCATCCATCTTTCCTTCTACTCAAATAAGTTTCCCAGTCCCTGCTGCTGAAAAACATCCCCACAGCATAATGCTGCCACCACGTTTCACTGTGGGGATGGTGTTCTTGGGGTGATGGGATGTGTTGGGTCTGCGCCATAGTGTTTTCCTTGGTGGCCAAAAAGTTCAAGAACACATTCCTCCATACATTTGGGGAGTCGCCCACATGCCTTTTGGCAAACTCAAATCATGTCTTCTTATTTTTATCACTAATGGCTTTTTTTCAGGCCACTCTCCCATAAAGTCCAGCTCTATGGAGTGTACGGCTTTTTGTGGTCACATGCACAGATACACCAGTCTCTGCTGTGGAACGCTGCAGCTCCTTCAGGGTTACCTTTGGTCTCTGTGCTGCCTCTCCTTGCCCGGTCTGAGAGTTTTGGTGGGCGGCCCTCTCTTGGCAGGTTTGTTGTAGTACCATGTTTTTTCGATTTGATGATGATGATTTGATGGTGCTCCGGGGAGATCAAATATTTGGATATTTTTTATAACCCAACCCAGAACTGTACTTCTCGTCCCGGACTTGTTTGGAGACCTCCTTGGTCTTCATGGTGTGATGCATCTTGCTTAATAGTGTTGAAGCCTCTGGGGTCTTTCAGAAAAGGTGTGTTTATACTGACAGATCATGTGACCCTTAGAATTCTCACAGGTGGGCTTCATTTCACTAATTATGTGACTTCTGAAGGTAATTGGTTGCCTCAGAACTTCTGAGGGGCTTCATAACAAAGGGGGTGCTTACATATGCACATGCCAATTTTCAGAATTATTTTTATATATACTTTTCTCATTTCACTTCACCAAATTAGACTATTTTGTGCAGATCTATCACATAAAATTCAGATTAAAAAAATAAATACTTTTGCAAGGCACTGTATTATAGAAGTGGTTCTTCCATACCCACAGTAACCATCTTTTTTTTTTTTTTTTTGCATGAAAATTAATCTAAATAAATGAAGCTTCAGTCTCAGCACTGTCCTACATATATGTATTCCTTTTTATTGGGATAGACTACCCCATACAGCAGCAGAGAGAGCAGATAAACTTGCTCTTTTGCACCCAAGTATATTTATTGCATAGCACATTTTAGCCTAGGAAACAAATAGACAATACAGACAAATAACCTCACATTTTTACGATTGAATTAGGTCAATAACATCTATTTGTAACTTATCCAAGCAGATTTTATTTTAAAAAAATATATATATAATTTTTTTTTAAACACTGTACACTATAAAAATATTTTATTTTATACTTTATTGTGCATGAACTAAAACGGTAAACACCTTTCAACTATTTAACCATTCTTAACTGGCGGTCCCATATCAATATTACTGATCGATACTGGATCACAATAATCAAACAGACACACGTAATCAGGTAGAATATTAGAGTTTGCGCACACACACACACACACACACACACACAACCCCTAACCATTGTTGATAGATATTAAGAAAAAAAAAAATCGATAATCTGTCATCACAGCTTTACATATTCACAGTGGCTGCTCCTGTCTGCAGCCGCTGTGTATACACTGGGGGAGGATACAAGGGTGCAGAGAAGCATTTGTGACTGGTCTCATCTGCAATCACGACAAAAGTGGTTAAGGCATAATTGCTCAGCTGATTTAAAAACTGACAAAAAGCCCCTCCAAAGCGGCTTGATTTCAGATTGTCCTACATTAATGTGAATATTGTCAGTGATAACTAGTTGTTAAAGTAGTACTGTTTAAATTATTAAAACTTTAATACAAACACTACTTATTAGTTATATGGGTGCCATGTCAGCACAGCAGCATTCTTAAAATGCAGTTTTGAAATCCCCCTCCTCAAGTCATACAGTAAGTCATTATGGCTGCAAGATAGCAGAAGATTTAAAAACAGCAATTTAAGTGTAGGTAGGCATCACAGCATTGGTGAGCTACAGAGGTGCGGGGGGCCCTTGTTTATGGGGCATGTGTTTTCAGGAGCTCATCAGGCTCCGAAAACAACGTCTGATGATGCCAGCCCGAAAAATTAACACATAGGATCTATGATCTTATGTGTATTCGCCCGAAAACATATTTTCAGGAGAAGATGAGATCTAATTGAATTGCCCAAAGGCAATTCACGCGTTAAAATAGTTTTAATTGTCCGAAAAAAAAATATTGAGTCTAACTAAATTCCCCTTTTTACCTTGCAACAACCGTTGTCACAATATTGGGGGTTAATACCCCGAATTGCAGGCTAGAAATGAATCTTTTAATATAGTGAGCAGCAGAAACAATATACTGTTTTCACAACCAATACAAACCTGCAGAGGCAAGAGAAAAAGCCAGAGACATGAATTTATTTTTTTAAATCATTATCTGGGACATGTCCTCCAAGTACAAGAGTAGTGGAGTGCATCGGTATATTTTTTTTTCCCTTAGATTTTAACATTAAAGAGTAATATACAGGATTGATTTCTCGTGCCTGTACACAGTGCATCCGGAAAGTATTCACAGAGCTTCACTGTTTCCACATTTTGATATGTTACAGCCTTATTCCAAAATGGAATAAATAAATTTTTGTCCTCAAAATTCTACACACACACACACACACACACACTACCCCATAATGACAACAATTTTTTTTTAGATATTTGCAAATTTTATTTAAAAAAAAAAAACTAAGATCACATGTACATAAGTATTCACAGCCTTTGCCATGAAGTTCAAAATTGAGCTCAGGTGCATCCTGTTTCCACTAATCATCCTTGATATGTTCCTACAGCTTAATTGGAGTCTACCTGTGGTAACTTCAGTTGTTTGGACATTATTTTGAAAGGCATACACCTGTCTATATAAAGGTCCCACACTTGACAGTGCATGTCAGAGAATAAAATCCAAGGAAATGTCTGTAGACCTCAGAGACAGGATTGTCTCGAGTCACAAATCTGGGGAAGGTTACAGAAAAATATCTGCTGCTTTGAAGGTCCCAATGAGCACAGTGGCCTCCATCATCCGTAAATGGAAGAAGTTCGGAACCACCAGGACTCTTCCTAGAGTTGGCCGGCCGTCTAAACGGAGCGATCGTGGGAGAAGGGCCCTAGTCAGGGAGGTGACCAAGAACCCGATGGTCACTGTCAGAGCTACAGCATTCCTCTGTGCAGCAATCCACCATTCAGGCCTGTATGGTAAAGTGGCCAGACGGAAGCCACTGCTTAGTAAAAAGCACATGGCAGCCCGCCTGGAATTATCCAAAATGCACCTGAAGGACTCTTAGACCAGGAGAAACAAAATTCTCTGGTCTGATGAGACAAAGATTGAACTCTTTGGCATCAATGCCAGGCATTATGTTTGGAGGAAACCAGGCACCGCTCATCACCAGGCCAATACCACCCCTACAGTGAAGCATGGTGGTGGCAGCATCATGCTGTGGGGAGTTTTCAGTGGCAGGATAGAGGGAAAGATGAATGCAGCAATGTACAGAGACATCCTGGATAAGCACCTGCTCCAGAGCGCTCTTGACCTCAGACTTGGGCGACGGTTCATCTTTCAGCAGGACAATAGCCCTAAGCACACAGCCAAGATATCAAAGGAGTGGCTTCAGGACAACTCTGTGAATGTCCTTGAGTGGCCCACCCAGAGCCCAGACTTGAATCCGATTGAACATCTCTGGAGAGATCTGAAAATGGCTGTGCACCGAAGCTTCAAATCCAACCTGATGGAGCTTGAGAGGTGCTGCAAAGAGGAATAGGCGAAACTGCCCAAAGATAGGTGTGCCAAGCTTGTGGCATCATATTCAAAAAGACTTGAGGCTGTAATTGCTGCCAAAAGGTGCATCAATAAAGTATTGAGCAAAGGCTGTGAATACTTAAGTGCATGTGATTTCTTAGGTTTTTTTTTATTATTAAATTTGCAGAAATCTCAAAAAAAAAAAAAAAAACAACAACAACTTTACACGTTGTCATTATGGGGTATTGTGTGTAGAATTTTGAGGACAAAATTAATTTAGGAATAATGCAGTACCATAACAATGTGGAAAAAGTTTAGCGCTGTGAATACTTTCTGGATGCACTATCAGTAATGGGCTCCCCGGTGGATATTTAGTGGTTTAGTTGATAGGTGAGAGTTCTGTAGGCGTCCATTATTTATCACGCATGCCGCACCCAAATGCACCAGGTTTAGCCGCATAAAGTGGCTAAACCCGAGCAAAGTAATGGCTGTGCTGTTTGGGTGTCCAAATGCCTGACTTTTCACGAATTTCTGCTTGCCACCTCAATATGGCGAGTAGAAATAATGGGCGCAAACAGTTGAATAGCTCCCCATCACTTTAGATTGTAGATCAGGCACCCAAAAATAATTGAATTCCTTCCCACAAAATGTAAGTTGCTTAAATCAATTTAGCAGTAGAAGCAGGTGCTAGAAGGGGGAGGGGGTGATATTCTATTCAAAAATAAAACAAAGTGTTACATACTTTTGCAAATATATGATAACCTACTTGCCATTTCACTGATAACTGTAAAGAGTGCCTGTGTTTTGTTTTGAAGTCAAGTGATGGAACAGACTTTAATGAGATTACTGCACACACTAAAAACATTGTTTTATATAGTATAGACACATACTCTATTTCTGTGCTTGTCAATAGTCAGAACTTCTGTAGATTGTAGTGAATTATAGAAACATTAAACAGTTATCTTAACAGGGTCGTCATCACCTCAGTTTTCTGAACAGGACATATTCCAGCCCAGTTTCTACTGCTATAAACGCTCTAAAGCTGACCACACATCCAAAGATTATCATTCTAACCAGCCGACTAATCAGTTGGCTTAACATAAAAATCTGTTAATGTATGCGAGTAAACAATAACTGTCAGTTTGCTTCCAAATGACAAGAGATGAATGAAAATGGTCATCCACACAAGATGGTTAAATCAAACGGCTTTAACCAACTTGCCTGAACGTCCATATTCTGGCATTTGAGAGAAAACAGGTGATTATCATTTGCATTGCCAGATTTTCATTCCAATCAGGCCACGAGTTGGTTGGAATAAGAATCTTTAGTTGTGTGGCCAGCTTTACTCTCATTACTAGCGGTGTTGCATAATTTATGTAGTTGAAAAGAAATAAGAATCAAAGACCAGTCCATAAGAGTCAGATAAATGTGATCCAGATCTTACTCAACAGCTGGTTTGAATTTTCCAGCTCAAACCTATAGTTGTCAGCGTGGCTGTTTACAAAATGTAATGAAAAAAGTTGTTCATCAAGGACATGTAGTTTACATCACAAAAACTGCAGTTATGTTGAAAGTCTATACTTGACTATAACGTTAGAATTAAATATACCCAAATCAAGAACATAAATTTATTTATATTATGGAGCAATCACAATAGCACAAGCAATAGAAAAAAATAGAATGTTAAAAAATGTGTTGAAAGAAATAATGTTCTCGTCAAACTATAACTTCATGTTTTCAGGAATGACAATACCAGAATGATAGTTTAGTGCAAGTATTTTCCTAAAATGTCACCGGATCTGAATAAGAAGTATTCCTGTAAAAAAAGAAAAAAACATTTATTTTTAGTAGAGGTCAAGTAATGGGAATGCAATAATTAAATCAAGTAACCGGAGTAAAGATAAACACCTCTTAATAAATACTCACCTTCTCATCTAATACCACTTTGGTGCCTCCATATTCAGGAAGTAGGACTTTTTCACCAACATTTACACAAACTGGTTCAAGATCTCCACTCTAAAATGTAGAAAAAAATGACATGAAAGCAAAAGCAGTCATTTAAAATTGGGCAACTAGAATAATATTTTTAATACACAAGTAATCAGAATTGTAGTACGCCAGCAAATTTACACCAGTTTAGGAAACTGTTAAATTATTTAATCCTAAACCATGTAAGAAAAGTGCCTGGAAGACTAACCCGGAGCCTAGAGAAAGGTTGGCCCTTTCCTCTGAGGAAAGGAGCGAAAATTGGAAGTTCGTGACCTAGGTCACAGAAGAGAGGCAGGCTGTCCCGGACACAGTCATTGTGTCTACAATCTTGTCCACAGGATCTCAGTGAATGACCGGAAAGCGAAAGAGCCTGCGTGGCCTTCCTAAAGTCGTAGACAGTGCGCTAGAAATGAAGCCAGAGAGCTCACCTAACAGTCACAGAGGATGCCGACACCCTGAAAGTCAGGACACCAGTATCTATTGTTGCCTCTCCTATATAAGAGGACACCCTCTGATGTTCTCACCTGACGCAGCCCATTCCAATGGGAAACTGAGCAGAGGCTCTCCTGAAGAAAATCCGTCCAACCTCCAACTGCTTTAGCTACCTAAGCAGAAGTCAGGGCTGGACATGCAGTGGCATCTGCAGAATTTAAGTCCCTTTTGAGGCAAGTTCCAAATTCCTGTCCGTCGGGCCCCAAGGGATGCTGTATTTGGACTAGGAGGGATAGTCATTTTGCCAGATGTGCCGCAGGTAGAGGATTGAAGGAGGCAATGAGCTTAGAAACCTGGAGGTGCCTATTAGGGTGAGCCCTGTAGAAGGTCCACTCGCTGCGCAAAAGATGGGAATTCTGCAGAAACAGTCTACCAAAGCTTGAAGACCGAAGGGCTAGCCTTGGGGTTCTGTAGCCTACAGCACCTGGTATTCCCAGGCGAGAAATAAAATGTACTCCTGAACACAAATACCTGCACACAGAAACAATGCTGTATCAATGGGTAGTTAATGCTAAACAATCCAAACCCCACTCGGTAGAAAGGGAGAAGAAGCTTATCTAGTTGCTGCCCAGACTGCTCCTGCTCCACCCTAAAATCCGGTAATAGGATCATTGATACATTTTAATTGGCAAATGATTCAAGATCAATGTTATCGTTGAGCCCTAGCGAAAATAACGTTTGTAGCTTGAACATCCATAATGCTTTCTTTACTATCATGGGCTTGAGCAAAGTGTTGAGATACACTATGCTGACTATATATTATCAAAAAATCAGCAGTGTGTATCTCAACACTTTGCTCAAGCCCATAATGGAGATCCTGCTGCACTAACTATCTTAAGAGTGCAATATGAGTAAATTAAGATTACTAAAAGAGGGGGATATAGTTTTAGAACTTTATGTAGTAAAGAAGCAAAAAAAACTATTAAAATATCGAAAAAAAAAGTGCATCAATTAAATAATTTGTATGAGAGACTAGTAAAGAATAGAATTATTATGTGTCCTCTAGGTTGTGGCATACATACTGGTTATCAGTTATACATTTTAGTCATTGAGGATATAGATTTTAGGTACTAGGGTTAATTTTTCATTCATTAATGACTAGCTATGACATCTAGCTCTATTATCACTAAGAAGGAACACATAGGGGGATGGCATAGAGGTAGAGCTACGGTCTATGATATTCATACAGTACAATATTTAAGTTTGAAGCTCGTTTTTATGCACTTAAAGAACATCTTTAATATTCTGAGTTTGAATGTTTTGCTATATTGAGCATCTTGTGGCTGCATTACATGTTATTTTACTCTATGTATTCATATTATGCAGAGCACTTTAACCGATAGGAGCATGAATACCTTAGGGAGCCATGTGGTAACTGTCTGAATACACTTGCTAGCTTTTGTATATAGGCCAGCTCTATTCCCATCTAGGAAAGATAGTGTAGAGGTAAAGCTACGTTTTTTGGAGTTTTAAACCCTGGAGTACCAGGGTTCGAATCCAGATCTATAAAATTTGGAATTTAGGGCCTGATTCAGAGCCGGACGCTATTTGCGGTCGTTCATTCAGAAAAAAGGGGTGGCTATTCAAATGAACCATTCGCTCTTTGCGGTCTGTTCACGCCTCTATGTCTGAACGAGCGAACAAAACTTGCCGTCGTTTTTTGGATAACTACGCCCCCTGGCCGCTCGCATCCTACGTCATGTCCGCTATTTATTAGATTAATCGAGTACATCGACCAGCGTATGAACTGCTCGCTATTCTTGTGGTTGGTTTTTCCTACCACAAATTTGCGAGCAGTTCTGACTATAAAATAACCCAGTGACATGGTCAGTGACGCTGCTGTATTAATTATGCACACCCATAAAACGCCCGTTTTGACCTTTAAGCACGCCTGAGTTCTGATCTCCACTCCCCGTTTTCAAGCGCCTTCCCCTGTTACCACCCACATACGCCTCCTCCTGTCACTCATATTAGCAGGCATTCGCTATTTAGCGAACAAACGATTTTCGGCCGCACTGACTGGTTCGCGCATGCGTATTACGATCCGTACGCGTGCGCAGTTGGGCAAACATCGCTCGGAACGAACGAGCGGCCGCTTACGAGCGGCTCTGAATCAGGCCCTTAATTTTATTTAATTGTTGATGGTTATGAACTCTAACTATATGTTTGAGATATATAATTTTTAATCAAGATGCCAATATATATTTTCTCCTTCATCCACTAGGGAACACTGGAGGCTTCAAGACAGTGGGGTATAGATGGTGCTAAGTGGGAGCTGGCACTTAAAATTTTTTAAAGTGTGACTAGCTCCTCCACCTCTATACCCCACTACAAGCCCCTTCTTAGTTTGGGTCAGAGGGGAGCTGGATGTGTATGTCACATTCTCCTCAGGGTTTTTTTTTTTTTAACAGTAATAGCGCTGCTGCGCTGAAGATTAAGAATTTTTACAGAACAGACAGGCAGCAGCTGCACTGCCTGTCTGCACCGCTGGAGCTGCCGGGAGGACCCGCTCGCAACTGCATGCAATTCGCCTGGGGTCCCCGACTACTAAGACACCTGTCTCCAGTTGGGTCCACATGCCGCTGCGTGCAGCGCTCATAGCGGTTCTCCCATTGTCAGCCGCCGCCGGCAGCGGAGCAGCAACTGTTAGTAGACCCTGGCTACCCGACTAGCGGGGTAGCCAGGTTAAGCAAGATGGCAGCATATACAGCAGCTGGGCTGCTCAGTGTAGCGGGTCAGCCATACAGCAGAGCGCGCTATATATAAAGATTAAGCACCATAGCGGGGGGCGGAGCCCGCTCCTTCCTCCCAGCAGCGCTTCCCTCGAGGTGTGCTGGCGGCCATTACAGAGTCTGCTGAATAAGAGAAACGCTGCTATAGTTAGGCTATCAGGAAACTGATAGCCCAACTTGGTCTGTGAGTAAACAGTGGGGTTTAGGCTGGTCAGGAGAGCAATTAAGGTATTACTACTTACAGTGGTAACTTCCTTTCTATGCCTAGCGTTTTCTGGCACTGCTAGGAGCACTATTAAAAGGGTGGTGTGGCTCTCTCCTGCCTCTCTGTATCTCAGTTTCTTCTCTTGACCTTTTTCACTACACTTTACTGTTGTATGTGTGGTGTCTGTATGTATCATGACTGGTAAGGGCTCTAAGGAATCCCAAAAGTTATTTACCTGCAAAAAGTGTGCAGGAAAACTTACACATAAAGCAGTCATCTAACTCCCTATTGTGTGACAATTGCAATCATGAACAACAATCTTCAGTGATGTCAGAACCGCCGTCTTGGGCCGCGCAGGTTACATCAATCATGTCCCATCTCTCTGCTTAGCTGGAGGCATCTCGACAAGAAAGTCTTACAGGTCAGCGGCTCTAGAAGAACATGGGCTAGGTCCTTAGCTAAATTCATGGAGGGGGATCTAAAAAGCCATGGCTCTCTCCAGTACCGCAACTGAATCCTCTCCACAGGTCTCAAAAAAAGACTGTTGCCCTCAGTCCTCCAATCGGACGACTCGGGGGAAGAGGATATGCCAGTTTTAGAGGAAGAGGAATAGGCTCCAGACTCGCGTAAAGAACTCCAGAAGGAATCTGAGCCTGTGTCCGATGGGATAGAAGCTTTAATTTCTGCGATCCGCCATGTATTGCAGATACAGGAGGAGGACACAGGTCCTGCTCGACAGTCTTTATTTCTAAAGAAACAAAGACAGGTGATTGCTTTTCCAGTTCCAGAAGAGCTGGATTCTCTGACGTCAGCTTGGGAACATCCGGATAAAATATTTCAGGTGTCCTGACGGTTATCTTTTTAGCCTTTTCCTGCAGATAGCAGAAAATCTTGTGAGACTCCCCCCTACAGTAGACCCATCAGTATCGCGGCTGTCTAAGAAGACTACGCTTCTGGTCCCTAGGTCCACGTCTTTGAAAAACACATCGGACAGGAGATTCGAGAATACTCTCAAGTCCATTTATACAGCTGCAGGTGTAACACTGCGTCCTGCGATCGCAAGCTACTGGCCTAACAAAGCAATTGAGCTTTGGGCAAAACATTTGGCTGACGGAACGAAAGATCAGCTGCCAGTGGAGGAACTTATTCCGTTAGCAGAGCATATAGGTGAAGCTGCGACTTACCTTGGAGAACTATCCAAAGAAGTTTGCAATATTGCCTCCAGAACTTCAGCTTTGGCGATTTCGGCACGTAGAGCGCTTTGGCTAAAACAATGGCAGGCAGATACAGAATCAAAGAAAGCTGTGGAAGCACTTCCATTTACGTAAAGTGTATTATTTGGAGCGGAGCTAGATAAATGCATTTCTCAAGCTACTGAGAGTAAGTCCACTTATCTTCCATCTGCGGCTCCTAGAAGATCTTACTCGGGACACTCGTTACGGTCCTTTCGTGCTCTGGGACATTCATGCCGACACTTCAGAGGAGGACCATTAACTTCCCATGGTTCCAGAGGTCGTGGCAGAGACGCAACAACACCTGCTCAACAGGAGGTTAAGTTCACTACCAAGCCTAGTGCATGACGGGATTCCATCTCACCTGGGGGACCCAAGAGTGGGAGTGTGTCTTCGGGACTTCATTGAAATATGGACGGAATCTTGTACGGACGCTTGGGTCCGGGATCTCACTCGGGGATACAAGCTCAACTTTCAGTTTCAACCTCCACCTCAGTTTTTTACCACATTTTTGCCAGTTTCCAACGACAGGAGTGTCGTTATACAGGAAGCAAAACACAAGCTTCTATCCACAAGAGTGGTGGTGAACATTCCCAGAAATCAGACCGGAAAGGGTTTTTACTCCAGTCTCTTCATGGTTCCGAAGCTGGACGGCTCGGTCAGACCTATTCTGAACTTGCAGGACCTCAAGCCATACCTAAGAATTTTCAAGTTCAAGATGGAGTCCCTTCAGTCGGTGATTGTGGGACTAGAGAAAGGCGAATTCATGATCTCTAGATATCAAGGACGCCTACCTTCACATCTCTATCTGGCCACCTCACCAGGCATTTGAGATTTTCAGTTCGGAATTCACACTTCCAGTTTCAGGCCTAACCTTTCGGCTTATCAGCCTCCAGGGTATTCACAAAGGTCAAGGCTGTGATGATGACTACTTCGGAAACAAGGGATCACTATTATCCCTTACCTGGACAATCTCCTGCTGAAGGCCCATTCCAGGGACTGCAGATCATCACAGTGACACACAGCCTTCTCATTAATCATGGATGGATCCTGAACTTTCCCAAGTCTCATCTGCAACGGACACAGAGACTACAGTTTCTGGGAATGATCATGGACACATTGTTTCAGCGGGTGTTCCTCCCTCAGGAAAAGGTAACTTCCATACAGGAGATGGTGAGGACAGTCCTTCAACAGTCAGGTATCGGTGCATGTTTGCATTCGCTCCTGGGGAAGATGGTTGAGCCATTCGAGGCCATTCCTTACGGACATTTTCACTCGAGAACGATTCAACTAGACCTCCTCTCACAATGGACAGGATCTCATCTTTCCTTCACCAATGGGTAAGATTACATCCCAGAAATCTGATATCCCTTCTCTGGTGGTTCAACTCTGTACACCTAATGGAGAGAAAGAGATTCGGAGTGTGGGATTGGACTCTTCTCACCAGACGAGAGTCTTAGAGGCTGTAATTCAAGAACACCACTTCCAAGGCCGCTGGACATCACAAGAAGAGAGTCTGCTGATACACATAATGGAACTAAGGGCAGTCACCTACGCTATTCAGACAGATCACCTGTTGCGGGGCCGAGCAGTCAGGGTCCAGTCAGACAACGCCATGACAGTGGCATACATAAAACAGGCAAGGCGGCACCAGAAGTCGAACGGCTATGAGAGAAGTAAGCCGCATTCTAATCTGGGCGGAAAAGTTTGCAAGAGCAACTTCAGCAATCTTCATTCCGGCTGTCGAAAATTGGGAGGCAGACTACCTCAGCCGGGAGGACGGGCATCCAGGCGAACGGGCACTACATCCTCAGGTTTTTCACCAGCTTGTCCAACGGTGGGGTCTTCTGCATGTCGACCTCATGGCATCCAGACAGTCATCAACTGCCTCTTTACTGCTCTCGGAGGAGAGACCCGCAGGCGGTGGCAGTGGACACACTGTCAGCGCCGTGGCAGTTCCAATTTGTCTATCTGTTCCCCCTTCTCCCTCAAATCCTACAACGCATCAAGAGGGAGGAAGCCAAGGTTGTATTGGTGGCTCCGGATTGGCCTTGCAGAACTTAGTATTCCAACATTCAACTTCTGCTGATCGACGATCTGTGGCCCCTACCACTGAGAGAAGATCCCTTACTACAGGGTCCTTTAGTCTATCCAGACTTAAAGCAGCTACGTTTGACGGTGTGGCTGTTGAAAGGGCCATCTTACAACGTAAAGGGATTCCATCCAGGGTTATCCCTACTATCCTCAGAGCCCAGAAAGAAGTTACTTCAAAACATTACCACCGTATTTGGAAGGCTTAGGTTTCATGGTGTGAAAGTAGAGGGTCTCCACCTACAGTATTCAACCTAGCCAGATTTCTGCTTTTTCAGGTTTCTCAGCAGGTCTGCGATTGGGTTCTCTGAAAGTCCAAATTTCAGCTCTCACGGTTTTCTTCCAAAAGAAACTGGCCTTGATACCGGAGGTAAGCAGACTTTTCGGCAAGGTGTGATTCGGTTACAACCACCCTTTGTTCCTCCTACAACTCCATGGGACTTGGATCTAGTCCTTTTCCTTCTTACAGTCTTACCTCCGAACCTTTGGAGTCTGGGGGAGTTAAAATACCTTTTGTGGAAGGTAACAATTTTTCTCGCACTGGCATCAGCCAGGAGGATGTCAGAACTGGGAGCTCTATCCTGTTGTCCTCCATACTTGGTATTTCTTGAGGATAGTGCGGAACTCCGTACAAGAATGGATTTTCTTCCTAAGGTGGTTTTGGCTTTAAACATCAACCAACCCCTTATTGTGGTACTGGTTCTTCCACAGGATTCACCTTTGTCAAAATCCTTGGATGTTGTTATGGCTCTTCGGATCTATGTGGAGAGAACTGCAGCCATACGTAAAACAGACACTATTTGTTTTGTGTGATGCTGGTCGTCCTGGTTGGCCGCTGGATTCGTCTGACCATCAGACAGGCGTATATTGGCCTCATCTAGCGACCCTCTGCCTTCTATTACGCCGCATTCCACCCACTCAGTGGGTTCCTCGTGGGCCGCTGCTTGCGGGGTTTCCATGGAGTCACTTTGCTGGCCGGCAGCTACTTGGTCTGGCCGGCATACCTTTATTCATTTTTATAGATTTGACACATTTGCGGCCTCTGCAGCGCAGTATGGCCGGTCTGTTTTGCAGAGTTCTCAGCACTCTCCCGTCCGTGATGGAAGCTCTGGGACGTCCCCACTGTCTTGAAGCCTCCAGTGTCCCCTAGTGGATGAAGGATAAAACAGGATTTTGGTAATTACCGATAAATCCCTTTCTCAGATTCCACAGGAAACACTGGACGCCCACCCTGCGCTGTTCCTTCCTGCCACACTCGTGGTCATTTTATGTTATGACTGTTAAAGAGACCTTTTTGACGTCTCTTGTTGTGTTTTTGTCTTTTCAACCTTCTCAAATGTTTTGCGAACTTTCGCCTCCTCCTTTTCAGTTTGTCTTTTTCTCAACTCCCCTCGGGCACAGTTTCCCAAGACTGGGCTTGTAAGGGGTATAGAAGGGGAGGAGCTAGTCACACCTCAATTTTAAGTGCCAACTCCCACTTAGCACCGTCTATACCCCACTGTCTTGAAGCGTCCAGTGTCCCCTGTGGAATCGGAGGAAGATTTATCGGTAAGTACCAAAATCCTTATCTAAATTTGGATGTATATATCCCTTTTTTGCGTGTTTAAATTATTTTATTAATGCACATGCTAACAACTAATTGCGACACCTGTGCAAACAGGTGTGAACTAACTGGACAATTTATATTCATTTAAAATGAAAGTGGGCAGGTATAAATAGGGGGATCTTTGAATCCTGGAGATCCATGCTTTGATAAAGCCTTCTCAAACGGAAGCAAAACGCGTCAGAGAATCTGCCACCTGCATCTTGCCGGAATCCATGTAAATACAACCAAGGATTCTATTATACCAAGTGGGAGCCGTTCCTTACCATAGCGGGACAGAGTGTTAATAACCTGAAGGAAGCAGCAGCTAACAAAGGCGGTAACAAGCTGACTGAGTTACAGCTTTGAGAACTGCGCTTATTGGAATGATTGGGCTGTATGCCCTAAAGCTGGGACTACGCATTCTATGGACATAAAGCACCGCATACACAGTGATCTCGCAGACTGAAAAAAATTGTGGGTCCCAGGGACACCACACTTTAAAAAATTGGGGTCCTACTCCACTGTTTCTGGGTCCCATTACATATAATGGTGGGTGAGCGCAGACAGCAGTTAGGACAGTGCTGGAGAGAGGTAGCAGTTGGGGTAGAGGGGGATTAAGGGCAAACAGCAGTTGGGGGTAAAGGCAGGGAGAAGTTGGGGGAAGAGCTTAGAGAGTAGTAAGGGCAGGTAGTGCTGGGGGTAAGGAGGGGGAAAGTGCAGACAGCATTTGTGACAGTGCTAGGAGGAGGCTAAGGGCAGGCAGTGCTGGGGGTAGCGAGAGGGCAAGGGTAAACAGCAGTATATGTGAAGTGGGCATCTGTGCAGTATGTATGTGAACAATGGGTATGTGTTCAGTATGTATGTGTGAAGAGCTCTGACAGTGAGGGGGTTAGTACTGCAGCAGAGTGTGCTCGCTGTCAGGGTGTCACAGGGGAAGAGATATGGCGTGATGAAGTCCAGTTAGATGGGCTGGCCAGGGGGCATGTCCCGCCCTCCTCCCCGCCCACACTGCACGATGGACAGATGATATATCTGCCATTAGCTGTGCAGCAAAACTGATGTGATATGTCTGAACGACGTCGTTCACAGACTTGTCGCTTGTACACACTGGCTGACGGGCTCCCGATATATCAGCTGATCAATTGATCGGCCAATATATCTGTCAGTGTGTACCCTGCATTATGCAAAGATGTGCTACAGGTGGGGGTTGGGAGGAAAGTGTTAATGAGGGAGAAGTGTGTTAAGTAAAGGGGCAATTGTGAGGAGAGAGTGAAATGTGTTCTCGATGAGAAGACCTAATGCGCTAAAGGGGAGGAGCATAACATGCCCCAAGACCATATGATCTTACCATATGCCCTACGTGACATGGACACACTTCCCCAGTCTGACTCCTTGCTGCAAATGCTTTTATGCACACAAAACTTTAGCAATATTGGGATATATATATAGTGTAACTGCAGATCTTCCCCTTTTCCTATGGTAATCTACCAATTTTAATTGTTAATTTGTGAAATAATCAAACAAGTACAATCTGAAATACTAGTAAATAAGCACAATTTCACTTTCCTGCATACAACATAAAGAACATTGTTGAGGTTAGTGTCCCATTAATGTTTGTGGAAAGATAAACAAAGCTTTCAGCCCACATTTTTAGTTCCACAACTGATCAAAATGGTGAAAGATCTAATATCGTATTGGCAATCATTATAAGTCACTAGGTCCAATTATTAACCTACCATGCAGAATTATAACAAAGGAATAAGATGGGATTCATTTAAAAATGGCCTCAAATATTTATTTCAAATGTTTACATATTCCAAAGCAATAATGCTTACATGCACACTGCAAAACTAAGTGAAGCATTTCCTGGACTTACCTCTTCTAAAAGCAGAGTCTGATATGCCCCTCTATTAAGGGGAGCAGCGCTGCCGCCTGCTGTCACAGCATATCGCACATTGCGGAGGCAGCTCTCGGCAGGTACAAGTCAAGACCCCCTGCCCTACTCCCTCCCGCGAGTCTTGACTTGTACTTGCCGAGAGCTGCGTCAGAAATGTGCGGTATCCTGTGACAGCAGGCGGCAGTGCTGCCCTCCTTGATCCAGCACCCAGAGGAGCAGCAGTACATGGTGAGAGGAAGGTCTGAGCACCCAGCAGCCGCGGACCTCTTAGTCCCGACCAAGCCTCACGGAGTCAGACCACAGCATCAGTTACACTCGATCCGAGAAGAGACAAAAGAGAGCGCGGTGGCTTCATGTGACCAAAAGGCGGAGGTCTTAAGCGGTGATTGGATGATGAGACGCTGCCAATCCCACGTGATTGTTTGGGGACAAGGGAAGAAGCTGAGGATTGTCCCGGCTGTTACACAGGGCGTCCTGCAGGACTCTTTTAAAAGAGTGCCTCACTGCCTGTAGCGCGTAAATACGCGATATATCGCGTATTTTGCAAACACTGATACATACCGTGTCCTTCTATGGTACAGACACGGAAGTCTGACCTATGAGGACAATAGTAGTTTTCTTGGAAAAGTCCGGTGAGGAATTAGGGTCTGAATAGACTGTTTGGTTTGTGACATGTGGCTGTAATCCTTGTCTTGACAAAGGTCTATTGGACCGAAACATCGACTATTTCCTGATATTATGTAAGATATTAAAATTTCCTCTCAACTGACTGGTGAGTGCCCATTCCATTTATTTGGACCTCGTATATATTTGGGACTTTAGTGTCTATAATGGAGCACCCTACAACTGGAGTTTAACCTTAGTGAGTGCAGCTTCTTGGAATATAATAAATTGTGTGTAATATATATATATATATATATATATATATATATATATATATATATATATATATATATATATATACACACACATACACATACATATATACACACACACACACACATACATATATACACACACACACACGAACACATATATATACACACACACAAACACATATATATATACACACACACACACACACACATATATACATACACACATATGTATATATATATATACACACACATACATACACACATATATACATACACACATATATACATATACATGCACATATATACATATACATGCACATATAAACATATACACATATATACATATACATACACATACACACATATACATACACATACACACATGTATATACACATACACATATATACATATATATATATATATACACACATATATACATATATATATATACACACACATATATACACACATATATATATATACACACACATATATATATATACACATATATATATATATATATATACACACACACATATATATATACACACACATATATATATATATATACACACACACATATATATATATACACACACATATATATATATATACACACACATATATATATATATACACACACATATATATATATATATACACACACATATATACATACACACACACATATATACATACACACACACATATATACATACACACACACATATATACATACACACACACATATATACATACACACACACATATATACATACACACACACATATATACATACACACACATATATATATATATACATACATACATACACACACGAACACACATATATATATATATATATATATATATATATACACATACATACACACACACATACTGTGATAGGATCACTGGTAAAGTGGTCTGTGGCAGGCACATTTGTCCCAGATTCCTGTCTTTTGTGTTTTAAACCCCCAGGAGAAAGTCTGCAGTGTAGCAGGCTTGAGTTTCGGTTTTTTGAAAAGCCGGTTTGGGACCTGGGGGTTGTGGGTGAGAGGAGAGGGAGGGCTCCACCCACGGCCACTCCAGGTTTTGGTTCTCACAGCCTGGTAACAGGTTGTTAGGGTTTCCACCTGAGAGTAGCCAATATAAGCCTAGTGTGTTGAAGGCTGATTGTCTCACCTGGGAGAGCAGACAGGGAGTTTGCTCATAGACACTTGAAAACCTAAACTAAGTGTTGTGCTGTGCTTTTGTTGCTGGTGAGGGCACTAGGCCCTGCCAGGTTCTGGTAGTGAGGGAACTACCTGTGAAGTTAGTGCCCCGACAGGGCTAGGATTTTAGTTTATGTTTTCTTTATGTTTTCTGACATTGTACAATAAAGACTGGCGCTGACCAGCTTGTACTTGCATCCAGACTGGTGTGCTGCTTCCCTGCTGCTGTGTGTGTGTGTAAGGAAGGAGTCCTCTACCCAGGAGAGGGACCCCCTAACCTAACTGTGTCACAATATGGTGGAGAATGCGGGCACCCACACACACTGAAGTTGCAGCAAGAGGAAAACTTTCCATTTAAAAATTAAAGGGACAGACACCCAATTTGTGAGTGTGGAAATAACGCTGTGTCCTTGGAGTCCCATAGAGGAGGCGTCAGCCCATGCTCAGAGAGGCAAGGTTCAGCTTCCAACCTACACCCCAGGACAAAATGGAGGACATTAAAGCCCTGCTCCAAGCTACAGCAGCTCAGCAGGAATCTACCAGAGCTCAGCAGGAATCTACCAGGGCTCTGCAGGAATCCACCAGGGTGCAACTGTCGGCCTTGGAGACAGCCCAGGGGCAACAACAGGTTGCCATCGAGGAAACCCGCCGGGCCTTAGCGGAAAACAGCCAGGCCATAAAAGAGGTGGTACAGCACCTGATCGCCCGGCCCAGAGATGTTGGTACTGGTCCTCCCACCACCACTCACTCCGTACGAGCCAGTCACTTCCTCCAGAAGATGACTTCGGGCGATGATGTGGAGGCCTATCTCACCGCGTTTGAAAGAACGGCCGAAAGGGAGAGTTGGCCCAAGGAGCAGTGGGCAAGTCTGGTGGCACCTTTTTTGTCTGGGGAGCCACAAAAGGCCTATTTTGACTTATGCCTGGCTGATGCCAAGGACTATAAAAAACTAAAACAGGAGATCCTAACTCGCTTGGGAGTCACCACCTTTGTTCGTGCCCAACGGGTCCACCGCTGGGAGTTCCATATGGACAAGCCTCCACGTTCACAGATGCATGACCTCGTCCATCTGTCCTCAAAATGGCTACAGCCCGAGACGCTGACGGGACCACAGATCGTGGAAAGGGTCGTGATGGACCGGTACCTGCGATCATTACCTGCGACTCGGCGCAAGTGGGTGAGCCATGCAGACCCTAAGTCCGCGGACCAGTTGGTCGAGCTGGTGGAGAGGTACGTGGCGGCTGAGGAGCTGATGAGTATGCCCCACCGAGCCCCGATGGAACACCGGCAAACTCCCACAGACACTGGTAAGACTGTTCCAGGGGAGAAGGGTGCTGGGCGGTGGAATGTACCTAAGACTGAGGGTGTAGAACCTGGAGACAGGCCTGCCAGGCCGGGAAGGTTATTGCCCCGTAAACGACTAGACATTAATATGACTCAGTGTTTCCGATGTGGTGGCTTCGGCCATATTGCCGCTAATTGTGCACTTACAACTGAACCTATGCAATGTGATACTGCTCATGTCTACCGCAGGGGGTCTTTCTTTGCACAGATAGCCTGTACGGCTGACCGGCAGGCTGTGACTGATAAGCACATGTGTGTACTCACTGTAGATGGCAACCGAGTAGAGGCACTGTTAGACTCTGGTAGCTTGGTGACACTTATAAAAGCTGAGCTGGTGAACCCCTTGCGGCGTGAGGGGAAAACTGTTGGTGTGACCTGCATACATGGGGATACTCGATATTGTGTTACTGCCGAGGTGAACATCGAGACACCATGTGGTTCTGCTATAGTTTCTGTAGGTTTGGTACATGGTCTGATGTACGATGCAATATTGGGGAGAGACTTTGCTCACTTCTGGAAGTTGTGGGAAAGCCGTTTTGTTCCAGAGGTGAACAACCCCGATCCATTTGAGAAGGTTGTCGATGTAGTGGAGGAGGGAGTTTCTTCTGAGTCAGTTATTCCCTTTTTCTACTATGATTGGTGAACTAGAGAATGCGGAGCGTGACGGTGGCCCGCCAACTGATGTGCCTCCCATTGAGGTGGGAAGTGTTGTTGGACCAGGTGATCGTCTGCCTGATTTAGAGGTCAGAAGAGAGGTCTTTGCCGTGGAGCAGTTGAATGACCGTACTTTGGTAAAAGCCAGGGAGAATGTAAAAGTAGTTGATGGTAAACCCGTAGACCCTGATAGTTCTTTGTCCTATCCCCACATGGCAATGTGGCAGGATTTGTTATATCAGGTGACTAAGAAGGGGGAAGATATTGTGGAACAACTAATAGTTCCCAAAGCCTACAGAAGAACAGTTTTGGATCTGGCCCATGGTCATATAACGGCAGGCCATCTAGGGGTAGAGAAAACCACTGAGCGAATAATGCAGAGGTTTTTCTGGCCCGGGCTTCATAAAGAGGTATCTGACTTTTGCGCATCCTGCCCTGAGTGTCAGTATCATGCTCCCAGGCCACATTTTAAGGGTCCACTAGTTCCATTGCCTATCATAGAGGTGCCGTTTGAAAGAATAGCGATGGATTTGGTTGGACCCTTAATGAAGTCTGCCAGGGGACACCAGTATATTCTGGTCATAATGGATTACGCTACCAGGTACCCGGAAGCGATCCCGTTGCGCAATACGTCAACCAAGACCATTGCCAGAGAGCTAGTTCATGTCTTTAGCAGGCTGGGTATACCTAAGGAGATACTAACTGACCAGGGTACACCGTTTATGTCCAAAGTCATGAAAGAGTTATGCCGCCTGTTCAAAATCGAACAGTTAAGAACTTCGGTTTATCACCCCCAAACCGATGGGCTGGTCGAGAGGTTTAACAAGACGTTAAAAACAAGAGATATGGTAAGAACTTACCTTTGTTATCTCTGTTTCTACGAAGTCCATAGGGTCCACAGGGTTGACCTTGGGGGTATAGCTGGATCTGGATCCATGGGCACCACGCAGTTAAAGCTTTAGCTGCTCCCAGGATGCACTTGGGTCCGTCCTCCTCTATACCCCGCCCCCGGCCACAGCACCTCAGTTGGTAAGCAGCCAAGGCCGGAGGAGGAGACTAAACAGAGAGAAGGAAGACTGGAACACACAAGAAACCATACTCACAGAAATGGGAGACGGAAAACCGGTGACCAGCCACACAGCCCATTTGAAGCCAGGTGCGTCAGGGCGGGCGCCCTGTGGACCCTATGGACTTCGTAGAAACAGAGATAACAAAGGTAAGTTCTTACCATATCTCTTGTTTTCTACTTCAGGGTCCATAGGGGGTCCACAGGGTTGACCTTGGGGATGTCCCAAAGCAGTACAACTAAGGGCGGGGACGTTCCTGTGCTGAAAGGAGTACCCGGCGCCCAAAGGATGCATCCTGAGAGGCAAAGGTGTCAAACGCATAGAACCTCAAAAACGTTTGAATTGAAGACCAAGTGGCCGCCTTACACAGCTGAACAGCAGAAGCGCCACGTCTAGCAGCCCAAGAGGGACCCACAGAACGAGTGGAATGAGCCTTAACAGAGGCTGGCACAGGTAAGCCCTCCTGTGCATAAGCCTCACAAATAACGGAACGAAGCCAACGGGCTAACGTTTGTTTGTTGGCAGGCCAACCCCTCTTGTGAAAACCAAAGAGGATAAACAAGGAATCAGACTTCCTAACCGAAGCCGTCCGGTCTACATAAATTCTAAGCGCCCGGACCACATCTAAGGAAGTCTCACCAGCTGAAAGATCAGGGGACTGAAAAGCTGGCACAACAAGTTCCTGATTAATATGGAACTTCGAGACCACTTTGGGCAAAAAAACTCAGGACGAGTGCGGAGCACCGCTCTGTCCTGGTGAAAAATCAGGAAAGGAAAGCGCCCCCAATTCAGACACCCTCCTGGCCGAAGCAATTGCCAGGAGAAAAACCGTCTTAAATGTCAGCCACTTGAGCTCCACCGCCTCAAGAGGCTCAAACGGAGGACCCTGCAGGACCCGTAGCACCACCGCCAAGTCCCAAGGAGCCACAGGAGGCACAAAGGGAGGCTGGATCCTGAGAACACCTTGGAAAAAGGTGTGAACGTCTGGTAGTATTGCAATCCGCCGTTGAAACCACACGGACAAGGCGGACACATGAACCTTCAGAGATGCAAGGCGTAAGCCGAGATCCAATCCTGACTGAAGAAATTCCAAGATCCTAGAAACTCGGAACACCTGAGGATCATAATGTCTGGACTCACACCACTGAAAGTAAGTGTGCCGCACTCTGTGATAAATCCGTGCTGAAGCAGGCTTGCATGCCCTGAGCATGGTACCAATAACCGAACTGGAGAAGCCCCGAGACCTCAAGACGGCTGTCTCAAGAGCCACGCCGTCAAAGACAGCCGACCCAGATCCGGGTAAAGGCAGGGCCCCTGAGACAACAGGTCCCGACGCTGAGGAAGAAGGTACGGAGCGTCGATGGAGAGGCTCCTGAGATCGGAGTACCAAGGACGTCTGGGCCACGCCGGAGCTACCAGCACGAGCATGCCGCCGTCCTGCTTGAATTTCCGCAGAACCCGAGGAAGCAGGGATATCGGAGGAAACAGATACGCCAGGTGAAACGTCCATTTCACCGACAGCGCGTCCACCAGACTTGCACCTGCGTCTCTTGTCCTTGACCCGTAAACGGGCAACTTGTGATTGTGACGGGAGGCCATCAAGTCCAGCTCCGGCAGTCCCCACCTGTCCACGAGTAGCTGAAACACCTCTGGGTGAAGCGACCATTCCCCGGGATGCACGTCGTGACGGCTGAGGAAGTCCGCCTCCCAATTGAGGACTCCGGGGATGAAGACCGCCGAGATCGCTGGAATGTGACCCTCCGCCCAAGTCAGGATACGAGACACCTCCGACATCGCTGCCTGACTGCGAGTTCCGCCTTGGTGGTTGATATACGCCAACGTGGTGGCGTTGTCGGACTGCACCTGTACCGCCCTTCCGTGAAGAGCGGGGCTGGACGACTGCAGGGCCCTGTATACTGCCCGCAGTTCCAGGATGTTGATGGGGAGAAGTGCTTCTTCCGCTGACCAACGACCCTGAAGCGACAAAGAGTCGGTCACTGCCCCCCAACCCCGGAGACTGGCATCCGTCGTGAGCAGGACCCAGTCCGGGATCCAAAATGGGCGCCCCTCGACCAGATGAGCTGTCTGAAGCCACCAAGCCAAAGATAGCCGAACGTCCGGAGACAACACCAGCACCTGAGAGCGGATCCGGTGAGGTAACCCGTTCCATTCTGATAGAATCAGCCCCTGCAGGGGCCGGGAATGGAACTGGGCAAATTCCACCATGTCGAATGTCGACACCATGGACCCCAGAACTCTCATAGCCGAATGGACCGACAGGCGGCAACGGCTCAGGCAACTGCGTATCCGCAGCTGTAGGGAGGCGACCTTCTCCGGAGTCAGGAAGATCCTTTGCTGACGCGAATCCAGCAGGGCTCCCAAATGAACCATCCGCTGTGATGGAATCAGGGAGGACTTTTTCCAATTTATCAACCACCCGTGTGCTTGCAGGCAAGCGATCGTCAGGTGGAGATGTTGAAGCAGTACCTCCGGGGAGCTCGCCAGCAACAGGAGGTCGTCCAGGTACGGCAGCAGCCGTACATTCTGGTTCCAAAGCTGTGCGGCCATGACCACCATAATCTTCGTGAACACCCTCGGTGCCGTGGAGAGACCAAAGGGTAGCGCCCGGAACTGATAGTGGTGTTGAAGGATAGCGAACCTCAGATACCGCTGGTGTGAAGATGCTATCGGAACATGGAGGTAGGCGTCCTGGATGTCCAGGGACACCATGTAATCCCCCGGTTCCATCGCCAGAATGATGGAACGTAACGTTTCCATCCTGAACTTGGGAACTCTGAGGAATTTGTTCAGAGACTTCAAGTTGAGGATAGGGCGATGAGAACCATTGGGTTTCTGCACCAGAAACAGAGACGAATAATACCCCGTCCCTCGTTGTGATAGAGGAACGGGAACAATGACCCCTGCTTTCAGCAAGGACTCTATAGCCTCCTGAACCTGTAACGCCTTGGTCTTGTCCTGAGAAGGACTTGTGCAGAAACACTGGTGGGGTGGTCTGTGCCGAAAAGACAGGGCGTACCCCTGGGAGACCACTTCTCGAACCCAGGCATCCGTGGTGGTATTGTGCCAGCACTGGGCAAATAGAAGAAGTCGGCCTCCCACTCTGAGGTCCCCCAGAGGGAGGCCCGTCCCATCAGGCCGCAGGTTTATCTTCCTGCTTGGAAGAAGGGCGCCGAGCACTCCAGGCTTGCTTCTTGGGTTTAGAGGCCGTCTTACTCGCAGACTGTCTCGGGAAGGACTGACCTTTCGCCTTACCCTGAACCCGAAAGGAACGAAAAGCCGAACTCCGAACCTTAGCAGGCAGTGCCGCCGAAGGGAGGAAGGCCGACTTGGATTTAGCCAGGGTGTCCACTATTTTGTCCAAGTCCGGACCAAATAGTAATTCCCCATTGAAAGGTAAGGCCTCCAGACCTTTCTTTGAATCAGAGTCCGCTCTCCAGGACAGCAACCATAAGGATCGGCGGGCAGACACCGCTGCAGCCGATACCCGCGAGGTCAGCAGACTAGCATCTAAAGAAGCTTCTCCAATGTAAGAAGCAGTGTCCCTCATTTGTCCCAACAACGCCCGCTGGACATCCGGAGCGTCGTCCGGGAAGGTATCTTCCAATGCATTGGCCCACCCCTCAATGGCCTTGGCCACCCAGGAGATGGCCATGGACGGTCGGGCCACCGCCCCGGAGAGGGAGTAAATAGACTTTAAGCAAGTCTCAACTTTCCTGTCCGTGGGATCCTTCAGCGAGGATATCGACGGTAATGGTAAGGTGGCGCCCCGAGTTAAACGGGTGACATGGGAATCCACCGCCGATGGAGTTTCCCATTTTTTACAATGTGCTTCAGGGAAGGGGTAATTAGAAGCCAACCGCTTCTGAGGAAGGAATCTCTTACTGGGCGCCTGCCAAGCTACCGCCATATGATCAGTCAACTGATCCGACAGGGGAAACACCGCAGAAGCCACCTTAGTTTTTTTGAAACTAGGAAACTTCGACTTAGGAACCGGTGCCTCATCCTCTCTAAGAAGAATAGCTCGCACCGCCCTAACTAGTGCTCGCACATTAATGGACGACTTGGTATCCATTTCCTGGACCGAGGCGTCCGTCAGTGTCATCAGGGACCTCCCCATCATCTGAGGAACCCTCTGAGTCCGATACCTGAGCAGCCCGTGTCATGAGTGGGCGTTTTGAAATCCTAGAAGGCATGTCAGTCTGCAACATTGACTGAAAAGCAGAGGAAGCGGCCGCCAAATTCTGCACGGAGTTGGAGAGCACATCCACCCAGGGTGGAGGAGTCACCATAGGGGCCTGAAAAGGTACCACAGGCTGCTGCGGCACAGGGGAAGCCTGTATATACATAGGCAACCCCGCATAGGGACCCACCGACTGAGACCCAGGAGGACTCCGCAATAACTGCGGGACACCCGGGGAATGGGGGATGGTCGGCTGGGGCAACGCCCTAGCAGGGAGAGCAGTCGGGACCGACAGACGGTCCGCAATAGACACCAGCACTTGAGAAAACATCGCCCACGGTGGTTCCTGCGCCAGAGAAGGTCTGGATGGGCCAGGAGCCACCTGGCATCGACTACACAGGCCATCCTGTGACAAATCCTCCCTATCTACTCCTGCAGAACAGCGTCCGCAGGAGGCCAACACCGGAGCCACTGAGCGCTCAACCTCCTCGTCTGACATGACAGAATATATTATATATCTGGCACCAGGGCAGAAGAGAACGCACTCACCGGTGTGCTAAACAACAGCCCACAATACGGCACTGTGTAGCACACAACTGTATGTGACGGACCTCACAAATACGTGATCTATATAAGTGAGGTCAGTAGAAACGCCCCTCCCCCACACACCTGTAGGGCTTGTAGGAGAAGTAAAGGGATAGCTATAAGCTGACAGTAAGCGGAAAATAAGCACAGACAGGCAGCACTAGCAAAAGTCACATACCATGCAGGAAGATATACTCACTGCACCGTTACACTACAATCAACCTCCCAGATTCAGTGTCTGGGAGGGCTATAGTGCTGTGTACGCTGTCCTTAATTAGGGGAGAGGTACACAGGGGGACCGGTCCGCGTGCTCCCTGAAGATCTGCGCTGCCACTGTGAGAAAATGGCCGCTGGAGACCTCAGAGGAGGAGTGGCCCGAGTAATCTGCAGCTCAGCGACGCCAGACTCCGTGCTGAAAGGCGCGCTGAGTTGAGGGGAGGAGCCGCTAAACAGGGAAGGCTTCCTCCCCTGGCTAGCATATTAACCCCAGGGCTTGCCGGCATCCCGCTTGCCATATATCCCTGGTGGTCTAGTGGTCCCACGGGTTATTCCTCCTCAGAGGGGGAGCCCGCCGCCACCGCTAGCGGCCCCCGGTCTGTCCCCTAGGACCGGGGGCAAAGGACTGCATTTGCAGGCAAAACCCGCGAGCCGCCGCTAATCGGCGACTCGCGGCTTACCTTGTCCCCGGCGACTCCGGCAGCAGTCCAGGGAGGGACCCAGAGTCCGGCTAGTACGGACTCTGGCCTCCCGCCGCGATCCCCAGTGCAGTACTGGCGTCGCGGCGCCAGCGGGGAAGGAGAGCGGCAGCGTGGGCGTCTGCATAGACAGCCCGTCGCTGCCACACTAGAGCCTCTGTTTTAAAATAAAAATCTAACAGGCTCTTTTTTTTTTTTTTTTTTAAATAAAAATAGAAAGCTTTTGGGGGCTGCTCCTGCAGCCCCCCTGCGCAGGTGACCCGACTCCGGCCGGGCACCAACTCAAACTGAGGTGCTGTGGCCGGGGGCGGGGTATAGAGGAGGACGGACCCAAGTGCATCCTGGGAGCAGCTAAAGCTTTAACTGCGTGGTGCCCATGGATCCAGATCCAGCTATACCCCCAAGGTCAACCCTGTGGACCCCCTATGGACCCTGAAGTAGAAACACATGCTTAGGAAAGTGGTCGACAAGGATGGTAGGGATTGGGACTACTTATTGCCGTATTTATTGTTGGCCATAAGAGAAGTTCCCCAGTCCTCCACCGGGTTTTCACCCTTCGACTTGTTGTATGGGAGACACCCAAGGGGGTTACTAGACATTGCCAAAGACATGGGAGGGGCAGTCTAGTCCTTACAAAACGGTGATTGAGTATGTTTCTCAAATGCAGGAGAGAATTGCTGCGGTAGTGCAGATAGTGAGATAGCACCTGGAACAGGCTCAACAGGCACAGCAGAGGGTATACAACCGCAATGCTCGGTTACGCAGCTTTGCTCCTGGGGACAGAGTGTTAGTATTGGTTCCCACTGTGGAAAATAAACTTTTGGCTAAATGGCAAGGGCCCTTTGAAATCTTAGAAAGAGTGGGGCAGGTCAATTACAAAGTTTACCAGCCGGGGAAAAGAAAGCCGGAACAGATATACCATATAAATCTGTTAAAGCCCTGGAAAGATAGAACGGTACTGTCGGCCGTCCGAGACCCTCCAGTAAGTCCAGGGCCCTTAGTTCCCGAAGTGACAGTGGCAAAAACCCTGTCGGCAATTCAACAACAAGAGGTCAAGGAGTTTCTGATTAGAAATAGGGTGCTGTTCTCTGACGTACCTGGGAAAACCTCGGTCATTAAACATGACATCATCACTGACCCAGGGGTTAAAGTTAATCTAAAGCCCTATAGGTTACCAGAAGCACAAAGAGAATCAGTGTCGAAAGAAATTAAAAATATGCTAGAGTTAGGGGTTATTGAAGAATCACATAGTGAATGGTCAAGTCCCATTGTGTTGATTCCAAAGCCCGACGGGAGTGTGCGTTTCTGCAATGACTTCCGAAAGTTGAACAGTGTTTCAAAATTCGATGCCTACCCGATGCCAAGAGTCGATGAACTGATTGAGAGACTAGGGACGGCAAGGTATTTAACCACTCTTGACCTAACCAAAGGGTATTGGCAAGTACAGTTAACCGAGAGCGCCAAACAAAAGACCGCTTTTTCAGCGCCAGAGGGCTTGTTTCAGTACAAGATGCTGCCCTTCAGGCTACATGGGGCACCTGCAACCTTCCAAAGAATGATGGACAGGATTCTAAGGCCCCATAGACGGTATGCGGCTGCTTATCTGGATGACGTGGTCGTTCATAGTCCTGATTGGCAGTCTCACTTGCCCAGGGTACAAGCAGTGTTGGACTCCATCTATAAGGCAGGTTTGACAGCCAACCCAAAAAAGTGTTGTCTAGGCATGCCGGAAGTAAAATATCTGGGATACACCATTGGCAGAGGCCTGATAAAGCCTCAGCTCAATAAGGTTGATGCCATACAAAACTGGCCACGGCCTCTGAATAAGAAGCAGGTGAGAGCCTTCTTGGGAATTACGGGGTACTACAGGAGGTTTATACCCAACTTTGCCACCATGGCAGTCCCACTGACTGACCTGACCAAAGGCAAACAAAAATATGAGATATGGTAAGAACTTACCCTTGTTATCTCTATTTCTACGAAGTCCATAGGGTTCCACAGGATACCTTGGGTATAGGTGTGACGTCAGTCGCAGGGCACCAAAGAGTTAAGCTTTCAGCCTCCCAGGATGCACTAGGTCCCCCTCCTATACCCCGCCCCCGGGCCAAGGCACCTCAGTTAGTTACCAAGCCATAGGCCGGAGGAGG
Organism: Taudactylus pleione; assembly: GCA_031769625.1. Classification (NCBI taxonomy): domain Eukaryota; kingdom Metazoa; phylum Chordata; class Amphibia; order Anura; family Myobatrachidae; genus Taudactylus; species Taudactylus pleione. The sequence continues at coordinate 5,071,476 of JAUIMM010000535.1, forward strand.
AGAAGGAAGAGAGAGAACAAAGATCTGGACACATACAAGAATCACATTCTCACCAGAGGGAGACGGAAAACCGGTGACCAGAGCAAAGCCCATCTGCAGCACAGGTGCGACAGGGCGGGAGTCCTGTGGAACCCTATGGACTTCGTAGAAATAGAGATAACAAGGGTAAGTTCTTACCATATCTCATATTTTCTACTTCAGGGTCCATAGGGTATCCACAGGATACCTTGGGGATGTCCCAAAGCAGTATCCTTTAAGGGTGGGGACGCTCCTGTGCAGAAAGGAGAATCCGCCGCCCGAAGGAAGCATCCTGAGAGGCGAAGGTGTCAAACCTGTAGTACCTCACGAAGGTATGGACAGAAGACCACGTAGCAGCCTTGCAGATCTGAACTGCCGAGGCACCACGTCGAGCTGCCCACGAAGGACCCACAGACCTAGTAGAATGAGCCTTCAGAGAAGGAGGGACCGGTAGGCCTTCATGAAGATAAGCTTCAGAAATAGCCATACGGATCCAGGCTGCCAAAGTTTGCTTTGAAGCAGGCCAACCCTTTTTACGGAAGCCATAGAGGACAAACAAAGCGTCCGACTTCCTAAACGAAGAAGTGCGGTCAACATAAGTCCTTAAGGCCCGCACAACATCCAAAGAGGCCTCACCCACGGAAAGACCCGGTGAGTTAAAGGCCGGAACAACTATTTCCTTGTTAACATGAAACTGGGAAACAACTTTGGGAAGAAACTCGGGCCGAGTGCGGAGTACTGCCCTGTTCCCATAAAAAACCAAGAAAGGGGGTCTACAAGAAAGAGCCCCTAACTCAGAAACACGTCTGGCCGAAGCAATGGCCAGAAGGAAAACAGTCTTAGCTGTTAGCCATTTAAGATCCACTGAGCCCAGTGGTTCAAACGGCGGTCCTTGGAGAGCCCTCAGGACCACAGCCAAATCCCAAGGCGCCACAGGTGGAACAAAGGGCGGCTGAATGCGGAGAACACCCTGCATAAAGGTGAACACATCCGGGATTGTAGCAATCCTACGGTGAAACAGACAGATAGGGCCGAAACCTGTACCTTCAAAGAAGCAAGGCGAAGCCCATGATCTAGTCCCGCTTGCAGGAAGGCGAGAATCCGAGACAGACAAAACTCCCGCGGTGCATAACCTCTCGGTCGACACCACTGGAAGAACGTATGCCACACGCGATGGTATATCCTCGCGGAAGACGGTTTCCGAGCTCGTAACATGGTACGCACCACAGAGCTGGAAAACCCCCGGGACCTCAGCATGGCCGTCTCAACAGCCACGCCGTCAAAGACAGCCGAGTCAGGTCCGGGTGAAGGCAAGGACCCTGAGACAGAAGGTCCGGTCGTAGCGGCAACCGCAGAGGACTGTCCACGGACAGACCCTGAAGGTCTGAGAACCAGTGCCGTCTGGGCCACGCGGGAGCTATCAACAGGAGCGTCCCTCCTTCCTGTTTGAATTTCCGGATTACCCGTGGAAGAAGGGAGACCGGAGGGAACAGGTATGCGAACCGGAACGTCCACCGGACGGACAGAGCATCCACCAGAGACGCCCCTTCGTCTCTTGTGCGAGACCCGTACACCGACAACTTGTTGTTGTGCCGGGACGCCATGAGGTCGATTTCTGGAAGACCCCACCTGTCCACCAGTAGTTGAAAAACGTCCGGGTGCAGGGACCATTCCCCCGGATGAACGTCCTGGCGACTTAGAAAGTCCGCCTCCCAATTGAGCACTCCCGGGATGAAGACCGCTGATATGGCCGGAAGATTGCGCTCCGCCCAAACCAGGATCCGAGAGACCTCTACGAGAGCCGCCCGACTGCGAGTTCCTCCTTGCCTGTTTATGTAGGCCACGGTGGTAGCGTTGTCCGACTGGACCTGCACCGGGCGACCCTGGAGAAACCGCTGTGCCTGCTGGAGAGCATTGAAGACCGCACGGAGTTCCAAGATATTTATTGGAAGCTCCGCTTCTGTCGGCGTCCACCTGCCCTGGAACAAGTGTGGACCCGAAACTGCTCCCCAGCCCCGAAGAGTGGCGTCCGTTGTCAACAGGACCCAATTTGGAACCCAGAACGGACGTCCCTTGTTGAGGTGGGTCGTCTGTAACCACCACGTAAGGGACAGGCGAACCTCCTGGGTGAGCACAATCGTCTGGGACTTCAGAGACTGAGTCAGCCCGTCCCACTTGGACAGGATCAGGTGCTGCAGAGGTCTGGAGTGAAACTGGGCGTATTCCACCATGTCGAACACCGACACCATGGAGCCCAGTAACCTCATCGCCGAGTGTAAGGACACCCGGCGGCTGTGCAGGCAACTGCGCACCCTTGACTGTAAAGCAGAGATCTTGTCCTCCGTCACGAAGATCCTTTGCTGTCCCGAGTCCAATAAGGCTCCAAGATGCAGAATCCTCCGAGACGGGATTAGAGTGGACTTCTGCCAGTTGATTAGCCAGCCGTGCCGTTGCAGCAGTGCAATGGTCAGGTCCAAGTGGCCTAACAGGAGCTCTGGAGATCCTGCCACCAATAACAGGTCGTCCAAATACGGTAACATGCGGACTCCCTGCAGCCGCAGAGAAGCCGCCATGACCGCCATCACCTTGGTGAAAACACGTGGTGCTGTTGCCAGGCCAAAAGGTAACGCCCGAAACTGGAAGTGGTCGCTGCGGATTGCAAACCTGAGGAACTGTTGATGGCGCAAAAGAATAGGGACATGCAGGTAAGCGTCCTGTATGTCCAATGACACCAAGTAGTCCCCAGGTTCCAGCGCCAGAATGATGGACCGTAGGGTCTCCATCCGAAACTTCGGGACCCGCAAAGACTTGTTGAGTGCTTTGAGGTTGAGAATCGGACGATATGACCCATTGGGTTTCTGTACCAAAAATAGATTTGAATAGAAACCCTGGCCCCTCTGGGAGAATGGAACAGGCACTATAACTCCAGCCTGGAGCATAGTGTGCAATACCTTCCGCAGCTCCGTAGCCTTGTTCCGGTCTGATGGGAGAGCCGTGGTGAAGAAGCGAGCCGGGGGTCTGTGCCGGAAGGAGAGGGCGTATCCGTGGGAAACCACCTCCAGAACCCAAGTGTCTGTCGTAGTGGTCGACCAACACTGGGCGAACTGTAGCAGGCGGCCTCCCACCCTGGGATCCCCCAAAGGGAGGCCCGGACCGTCAGGCCGCAGGCTTGTCGCTCTGCTGCGGTCCGCTGTCCCAGGGGGTAGTGGAAGCGCAGGTTGGTCGCCTGGCTCCACGCTGCAGCCAGTCCCCAGGGAGCCCCCTGCCTGGGGACTTAGGACCATGTGATCAGCGGGGACCCACCGCGGGACCCCGCTGCTTACCTCTGTCCCCCTTGAATCCGGCCATGGTCCGGAGCATCTGGGGTCACCGCTAGCTGTGACCCCAGACGCCCACCAGCATCCCCGGATCAGTACCGGCGTTCTGGTACCGGCGGGGTGTAGGGAAGACAGCATGGACGTCAGGACTGACTGTCCATGCTGTTCATCCAGATGTGCAGCCACAGCTGCATGAAGAAAAAGCTTCAGGGGCTCTTCTAGCCCCCACTCCAACAGGTGCACCCGACTCCGGCCGGGCACCCAACTAAACTGAGGTGCCTTGGCCCGGGGGCGGGGTATAGGAGGGGGATATAGTGCATCCTGGGAGGCTGAAAGCTTAACTCTTTGGTGCCCTGCGACTGATGTCACACCTATACCCAAGGTATCCTGTGGATACCCTATGGACCCTGAAGTAGAAAAGTCATGGTAGAATGGAGTCCTGAGGCAGAGAAAGCTTTTCAGGAGTTGAAAGTAGCATTGTGTTCCCAACCAGTCCTGATGACTCCTAATTTTGAAAGGGAATTCATAGTACAAACCGATGCATCAGAAGTAGGTATAGGAGCGGTCCTGTCCCAGAACAAGGAGGGTGAGGAACACCCTATTTTCTATCTTAGCAGAAAGTTGAATGTACATGAGAGAAACTATGCCACAGTGGAGAAGGAGGCGTTGGCCATAAAGTGGGCGTTAGAGGCTCTCAGGTACTACTAGGTCGGAAGAAAGTTCAAATTGATCACTGACCATGCCCCTCTGAAGTGGATGTCTGATTATAAGGACAGTAATGCGAGAATTACAACATGGTTCTTGGCGTTACAAACTATTCAATTTTCGGTGGAACACAGGCCAGGAAGCCAGCTGGCCAATGCTGACGCATTGTCACGCGTTCATTGTTTGGGGGCTTCAGTTGTTCCGCCCCACAGGTCGAAACAAAGGGGGGGGATATGTGATAGGATCACTGGTAAAGTGGTCTGTGGCAGGTACATTTGTCCCAGATTCCTGTCTTTTGTGTTTTAAACCCCCAGGAGAAAGTCTGCAGTGTAGCAGGCTTGAGTTTCGGTTTTTTGAAAAGCCGGTTTGGGACCTGGGGGTTGTGGGTGAGAGGAGAGGGAGGGCTCCACCCACGGCCACTCCAGGTTTTGGTTCTCACAGCCTGGTAACAGGTTGTTAGGGTTTCCACCTGAGAGTGGCCAATATAAGCCTAGTGTGTTGAAGGCTGATTGTCTCACCTGGGAGAGCAGACAGGGAGTTTGCTCAGAGACACTTGAAAACCTAAACTGTAAGTGTTGTGCTGTGCTTTTGTTGCTGGTGAGGGCACTAGGCCCTGCCAGGTTCTGGTAGTGAGGGAACTACCTGTGAAGTTAGTGCCCCGACAGGGCTAGGATTTTTATGTTTTCTTTATGTTTTCTGACATTGTACAATAAAGACTGGCGCCGACCAGCTTGTACTTGCATCCAGACTGGTGTGCTGCTTCCCTGCTGCTGTGTGTGTGTGTAAGGAAGGAGTCCTCTACCCAGGAGAGGGACCCCCTAACCTAACTGTGTCACAATACACACACACATACGTCTATATATTTATTTTTCTTATTACCAATGTTGATATTAATGGTATTGTGATACGATGCATGGTGCATGAAATTTCTTAATGTATGTTTATACATAAAAATAAAGGTGTATGTTGCTATTTTTTGACATACTATATTAAGCTTATTAGAATCTAGCTGGAGTGGTGTTGGTATTTTACACTCTACAATTAACATGGCGTGTATCTGCTTGGTATTTGCACCCCTCCCATCTTGGCCACTATTATAGGCAAGTCCTGGATAGATTGACATAATGTGTTAGTATAAGGGATGGCAGGGACCCATCTGATGGGGTTCATCTTGACATGGTGGACAGCAAGCATTTTTGGCCAAACATGTTCTAAGAACCTCAGTTAAACTCTACCATTAACATGGAGTATAACAAAATTGTTTTGGACCATCATTCTTAGTGCACCTGCATTTTCTTTTTCTACATTGTACTACAAGTCTCAACATGGTAGCACCCAGTGTTTAAAATTAGGGTGTGCAGTCCAAGCCTCCTGCCCTTAATCCTGAGTGTGCCTGTTTAAATTGATAGTATGGTAAGCCTCTATTTTCCCAAACTTTTCATCTGCTCAAGGACGGTGAACAAAAATCTGCGTCAAATACTATGGACAGTTCACGCGTATTAACTTGCACAAATAACTGAAAAGCTAAAGACCGAGCCACCCATATTAATTTAGATTTAACCGTAAAGGGGTTATCGTGGCTAACTGAATTAAGCCCGTACTACTACAGATGTGTTCTCACTCAACTTTGCTGCAGTCGCGCCAAATAGCCCCTCTTGGCACGCCTGGTCTTGAGACTTTTCTAGTGTCTGGCGTCTTTTTTGCCGTAAATGCTTCCAAGTCACAATGCGAAGCGACTAGAGCGCACAATTTCACAAGCAACACTTGTTTATCTGTGTGCGACCGAGTCTCTGAATCAGTGTGTGAAGTGCAATGATGCAGCGGCCACAGCTTTTTTCCACGCTTAGTTCTATTTACAAACTCAGTCGCACCCAATTATAGAAGTGTTGCATATTAAATGAATCAGCACAGAGTGTCCATTGCAATCTAGATGAATTTTTGTCAAAATAAAAACTTAAAAACAAAAAAAGAAGATGCCTGACGCTAGCAGAGTTGCACTGGACTTGGCGGCTCACTCACACCAGGCATATTGCGCTGAATGGCGTATTGAGGCTAAATAAGCAAGGACACATCTGTATGTCAGAACATATTATGCGGCAGCCCCTATTCAAATGGTGCCTGCTTGCTCATTTAGCCGATGCTAATTATGAGCAATAGATATGTATAAACAACTTCATTTCAATTCCTAGAAGGGTCCCAATCCTTACATGTTTCTCTGCATAGTTTTTGCAGTTTCCATTGATGAAACTGCAATGATTATGGACAGAAAAACTTTGGAAAAAGCTTGAGAGATCTTAAATGTCAACCTAAACAGCCAAGCAGCTATGTAAAATTCCATAGAGCCATGCTTGCATGTTATTATTTAATTTCAATGCTAGTGCAACATTATATAATAAAACCAAATCTCAACCCCCCCCCCACACCACCAATTACCTTTCCTTTAGATCCCTCTCCAACTGCAACCACTGTAGCTTGCAACACTTTGCCTTGAGCTTTATCAGGAAGCATAATGCCTCCTTTGGTGACTGTTTCTTGAGCAAGCCGTTCAACAAGAACACGATCAAATAATGGGAGAAATTTTTTGAAAGCTTTTGCTGCCTGTCAATAGAAAAACATTTACACTCTCCATGTTAAAAGTTACAAACACAGTGGATAAACATATGGACTGACAACAAAGGTAACAATTTAGAATTTCTTCAGGCAGCATCACTTTCTGATCATATTTAGTAAAATTAGATTTTATATTCTTGGAGATTCAAGATTAATTTTAGTGTAACCATTTTGTAGACATAACTATTGAAAAGTGAAGAGCAGACCAGAAAGATAACCACAATTTCAAATGTCACAATTCAGTCTTTGGACTCCAGGCAGTGTTTTGACTGTTTTTTTGAACACAGGACATCACATTATTAGCATAGGTTTGTTTACTCTCAATGGACAAGCTTTTAATGCAATTATATTAGGAAAACTACAAATATTACTGTGTCATTACTGCGCTAATTATAAAACATTTATTTGAGAGATGGCATAAATAAATATCAGTCTGAACTAAATATAAATGAAAACATTCAATCACATACTATATTGTATCTAGACAATGTAGATCAGCAAAACAATATTAATAAAAATAATGCAATCAGGTCTGATTTTCACATAATTTCTTCAGTGCTTCATCGATAAACAAGTATTGGAAGAGAAAAATCTCTCACCATATGGCCATAATCTGGTGCATCCAAAAAAGTCCCATATAGCTTTGATGTACAAGTCTTAAAAGATATATTGGCAGCATACACACACTGTTATGGTTGATGGATTCTGGGCCTGATTCAGACCCGCTCGCAAGCGGGTCGATGGTGTGCCAGTGCGCGAGCCCCGAAGCGAGCGCAAAAAGCACTCGCTCCGGCGCTCGCATCCAAAAAGGGGCGGCTGTCGATGCTGATCGACAGCTCGCCCCGTTTGGAAGGCAGGAAGGGGGATTGGCTGGGCAAACGGAGGCGTTCCTGCAGGAACGCCTGCAGTTTGTGGGCGGCCCTACTGACATCACTTGTGATGTCAGTAGGTGGACTTCCTGGTCTATTAGAGCAGGAAGTCCACTGGGGCTTGCGGCCACGAGACCCTACCGCAAGGGACTCGTCGCAACCCCGATGGTCGCGATGGTCTTGGCCATCGCGACCATCACCTGGCCGCTCGCATAAGCTGTGGGTGGTAGCCCACAGCTATGCGAGCGGCCAAGAGGCCGCAACTAAAAAAAACAGGCGCCCACCCTGATTCAGAGCGAGCGCCTCTGAATCAGGGCCTGAGTCCGAAATAATTACCCTGTTCTGGCTCAATATATTCCATCTGACAGCGATCCGGCTTATATAGAATGGGCCGTCTCTGTATGCACTCACGCTCCCAGCTCGTCAGCAAGAGGCCTGCAGATTTGAGGAAGCCTCTGTTGGTAAAAGGCGAAACGCGTCAGACCCATAACTTTTCACCCTCGATGGTTTCAGCATCCTGGATGTTTATAGGTAAAGCAGTACACATTGGATAATTCACAGCTTTAAGTGTATGGACTGTCCTTTCCCCGCTGGTATCACAAGCAATCTATTATTAGTTCTGGCCTCTAGCCGACGAGCTGGGAGCTCGCTGAGAGTGCATACAGAAACGGCCCATTCTATATAAGCCGGATCGCTGTCAGGCGGAATATATTGAGACAGAACAGGGAAATTATTTCGGACTCAATCCAACAACCATAACAGTGTGTATACAGACATGGCCAAAAGTTTTGAGAATGACACAAGTATTGGTTTTCACAGTTTGCTGCTTCAGGGTTTTTAGACCTTTTTGCCAGATGTTACTATGGTATACTGAAGTAAAATTACAAGCATTTCATAAGTGTCAAAGCCTTTTATTGACAATTACATTAAGTTTATGCAAAGAGTATATTTGCAGTGTTGACCCTTCTTTTTCAAGAACTCTGCAATTCGCCCTGGCATGCTGTCAATCAAATTCTGGGCCACATACTGTCTGATGGCCGCCCACTCTTGCCTAATCAATGCTTGGAGTTTGTCAGAATTTGTGGTTTTTTGTTTGTCCACCTGCCTCTTGAGGATTGACCACTGGGCGATAAGGCAGCCGATCCGAAGGATTAGTACGATTTTGCTGTTTATCATACCGTGTATGGGCACGATATCGAACAGAATGCGCACCCGTGGAGTCGTACATCCCACCCCCAGATCTTACTGCAGGTTCAGTTGATCAGGGGATGCAACGTGCGATCCCATGCAGCGCTGTGTGGGTGGGGGTAGCTGGCAAATCGGGTGTCGGATCTCACGTCGCGCCGCACGGTGCATATTGCACCGTGTATGGGCGGCTTTAAAGTCACATTAAATCACTCATTCAGGAAAATCAGCTAAAGTTTCTAGCACCACTATAGGTATTTGCCTAGAAAAATTTTTTAGCTTTCAACCACAGCTCTTCACAGACAGCAGAATACAGCATCGTTAATAATTCATAAAATACAAACCTTATTTCAACAATAAAGTTTGCATTTATAGTTTAAATTAAATCCCAAAATGCATAGAGAAATGCTTTTAAAGAGAATATGGGCGGGATACTAATATAGGCTGCGCATCTTGAATACTACACTAAAAACATGAAAATAGTAGGCAAGCCATAATTTCTACAAAAATGTTATTTATAACCAAGGTTTTAGTGTTCTATATGGTTGTACTAAATAAGCATTAAATAAATTTAGTTTCACAGACCACTCTAGCATGTAATCCCACTACTATCTGGGCAGCTCCTACACCATTGTTGACCTTGTCAATGTGACCTTGTAATGTCCAGAGTTAATGAATTTGTTTCTTCATTTTGGTGGAATAACTAAGAATAAACTAGCTTACATAACTGAAAAGAAATTAACAGGGACAGTGGAAACACTGGTCTCTCAACATGTCAAGTAGATCGCAATGAAAAATAAAATTCATTAGGAAAATATACAACAAAAGGTGATGGGTAAGAGTTGAGAGCATGAGGCACAATAACCGTTATGTAAACTTGTAATATAACCTAAGTGTGTGTGTGTGTATGTGTATTTATTTCCACAGATATTTCTGTGGTAAAAGGTCAGTGTACCCCATGTTCTCAACTTCAGCCAGGTAATGTAACTATAAATAGGCAAACTATAACATGACAATTTGGCAGATATGCTAATTTTGATCTGGGGGCATTACTGTAGGTCAATTCACAGGAGCAGTGGAAAAATGTAGTACTGCAAACTTGTTACACTAATCACTTATGCTGGGTATACACTATACAATTATCTGTCAGATATCTATCTGGTTGGAATGAAGACCTGGTAATGTATGGGAGCAAATGACAGTCGATCATATGACTTTAAAAACTGGATAACTGACAAAAAAACTATTGTTCAAATTGGTTAAATTCGTGTGTTTTAACCAATTTGTCTGAACGACCATTTTTGTGTTTTCCAGTGTTTGTGAGCAAATGGTCGATTGTCATTTGCTCCCATACATTACCAGGTTTTCATTCCAACCAGCCAGATTGGACAGATAATTGTATAGTGTATGCCCAGCATTAAGCCCAGGTCAATTAAAACTGCATTTCCACATAAGATAGAATCTTCTATTTCTCTGCATCAAATCTATTTCTGGTGCTCCTGCTACAACCTTTTTTTTAAAACAGAGTGTAAAAGATTTGTAAGTGCTCTACTAAAGGTGCATACACGGTCAGATTTTCTTTCAGATTTGAATAATAACGATTTTAAAAACCGTTCAAAAGAAAATCTGACATGCGTGCCTGATGCGCATTCCCGTTTGTCAGATAATGATATCTGACATCTGATGTGTTTGCACAGTCAGATTTGGTCAATTTCATTCATTTTAATACAGTCTGAAATCGTTCAAATAGTTTGTAAAATCTTTCACATTGTTGGAAAAATAGTTCAATCGTTCATCTGACAGATGTGACAGTGTGCATGCACCATAATACTACTAGAAGTGTTCTCAGATGCCCTACTACTACTCATTAATAAGTGTTCTCAGGGCTCGTCCATGCTAATAATATCCCTTTTCCACTAGCTCCAATAACCTGGGTTTTTGCACGCGAGCGCGCAGCAACCCGTGTTATAGTGCGGTGTGAAAGGGCAGGGTTGAAATAAGATGGGTCGACTGACCCGGCATTTCAACCCTAGTCACGAGAAGGGTTGAACTCGTGTTCAACCGTGCTCATGAGTTGATGCGACCCGGATCCCGTTCTCTGCATAGGAAACTCCGGTGCTATTCCTATGCAGCTTAAGTGACGCTGATGGTGTAAGCGACCGGGTATTAGTGCTGTGTCACCTGACAGGGGTCTTAGCAGAGTTATACCCAGGACGGGCGTGTGAACATAATCCCGGGTGCGACCTGGCAGTTACAGCATGCATATGGCAGGGCTACACTGCTATAGGAATGGATAGTTGAACTGATGGTTGGCAACCATCGATGTTCCTGATCCAATGGAAGTACTTTTTCCATCCAATTATTGCAATGCTCATCCAATGGCTGGCTGCTCTTTTTTTCAGCTGCGGACACCCAGAAGTGGTGTCCAGAGCACAGCTAATGTGTGCATGCGTGAAGCTCTCACAGTTTCTGTGCAAAGTACAAACATCAATGGTTTTACCATAGATTTGTTTCGATGTGATGGCGATTAGCCATTACATTGCATTTATTTGCTGTAAGAAGCAGGGCAACAATTCAATGCTGGCTTCCAATATTCATCCCTACATTACTCGTACACCATTGAGAGCTGCTACAGTGGGAATACCACGCTGCATCTCTCCAAGCACTACCATCTCCGGGATCACCACGGTCTGAGTATTTTGCCAAAGCAGATGTATGGTAACCGGGTACTGCTGGCCCTCTCCCCCTTGCCAAGTACCTCGGCTCCAGAGCACTTACCTCTGGGGACACCCACTCTTTCCAGCTGTAGGGATGGACATCAGAAGCCCACAATCAAATGATGGTTGGCCTTCCACATACAATACTTTCAATGCAATGGTAACTATCGCATCAAAAGAATTTGTAACAAAAAACCCCCCCCAAAAATCCACTATTTGATGGCTCACGCAATGCACAAAAAAGAAACATGTTGCACATGCGCAATAGCAACCTGCTGCCATTCTCGATGTTGAATAGCTGAATTCAGATGTAGTTTAACATCGGATAGACATCACTTTCACACTATTCAAAGGAGATTGACATCGGAAAGCCACCACCAAATCCTGAAAATAAATACAACCACCAGGAAAAAAACGTTAATAGTGTAATCTTTCAAACATCGATGTCCATCCCCATGGTCAGATGTCACACGTTTGGGGGTACACCTAAGGCAGACATGAGGGGGGAGATGGGTACAATACCAGAAGTAAAGTACTTGTTAAGGAAGCAACAGGAAGACCAGAGCGGCGCTCGTGGGGGAAGGGGTGCAGTAACTGAGGTAAGACACTCACCATAACTACCGACCGTTCCAGCCTCCCGTGCGTATTCTACTTGCGAGCGGTACCGTGAGACTGATACTTTTCTGTCACCCACGTGAAAAGAACGCTACCCGCGCATGCGTGACCCGGAGTGGGCGTTATTTTCAGCTTCCCCTCCCACCCTTCATCCTCGTCAGGCCGGTGTAAAATGCTTTATGTATAAATTCGCCGCGATAGGACGTAACTCCCCTCTGTAGAACGTGCCCTAATCATCAAAAAAACAAAATATTATAAAGGTCGGTGAGTGAGACGCAAAGCAATTACATCCGGGTGACTGTCAGTTCCTTTCTCCGACCTTGAACAGTAAAGTTGTTCCAGAAGGTTCTGGAAATCGAACCCGGCAACCTGCATGAAATTAGTGTGAGGGGGCGGGTCAGAGCTGCGGGCGCTCCTCTGTGCGTACACTCCGAACAGCCACATTGCCATGCATGTTCCCGGCCGGCGAGGGGGCCCCGGATAGTTGAGCACACGTGACTCGGAAAGGATGTAGAAGGTTTGAGCACTTGCTCCGGTCTCTCTCTCTCTCTCTCAGTCAGTCAGTCAGTCTGTCTGTCAGACACGTGCAGCTCTGGTTCTTCCTGGCGCTGTGCTTCTGCTGCTGTTTGGAAAGGTAGGGAGGCCGTATTACAGTTACAGCTGCGATTTGTCGCACTGTTTGTTTTATTATTAAGTTTTGATTAATTTTATAAAAGAAACTTACTTTGGGCAGAGAGATTTAATAAGTGGGTTGTCGGCCAGTGTCCCTATGTATATATGTAACCTGTTATACTCTCTGAGACGTGATGCTGTTCACTTAATTTCACTTAAATACAGAATATACGTTTTTTCCCCTTCTGTCTGTAACAGTGCTGTTTTTTGGCTCTCTGCAGTTACTGCACTGTTTATATGGTAATATTAGTGTTTATTATTTGTGTTTATGTATGATAAACAAATGTTGTCTTTCCATAGATGCTGCGCCTACCAGCCCTTCTACGCCGCCTGAGCCCTGTATCTCCTGCCCTGGCACCTCATCTCAGACGAACCTATGTGAAAGATGTTAAATTTGGAGCTGAAGCTAGGGCACTTATGCTTCAAGGGGTTGACCTTTTGGCAGATGCAGTGGCAGTAACAATGGGACCAAAGGTATATATGGTCAAATTGTTGCAAATGAAATATTTGAGTATCTGCAATTATGTTTTAATGACCTACAGCAGTGGTTCCCAAACTTTTTGAATCACAGCGCCCTAGAGTATCGGCGAGAATTTTTTTTTTTTACTAATGTATTAAAGTGAAGTAAATTGTGCTGACCTGTCATCCTTAGGTTCAGTTATGTGATGGTGGACAGGTTTGCACTTCTGTTTGTCCACATATTTACATTTCTTTAACTATAAATAATTTGATTTGGTGCTGGACTAACAACCTGAGGCACCCCTGCAAGTGTCATGAGGCACCCCTGAGTGCCACGGCGCACGTTTTGGGGACCACTGACCTACACTATTCATATGGTTTGTGTGGAAACATCAGTTATCTGTACTTGTGTTTTCTATTATCTCTTTATTCATACACTGTATGCTGCAGTCCTTTAAAAAATAGATTTTTTTTTTTGAGTTTAGTTGTCATATGAATCCCCTTAAGTGCTTCATGAAATACCTTCTATAAGCAAAATATCTGGTTATGTGGATAATATCAATAGTTTGAAATGCCAATAGTTGTGTAATTAAAATATTAATTGGAGACGGCCATTGAAGACTGGTGGAGATGCTGCCATGGTAACATGCCAGGTGTGTATCCATTAGCCGATTGAACGATAACAAATTTCCATTGAGACAGAAATATTGATGGCTATCAACCATTAGCTATTGATAAAAAAGAAGCGTGGACAAAGAAATGGCGCTACTCAGTGTAAACCAATGAATGCAATCACGTGGGTGAGTTAAATTAGCATTTCCACTAGGCTGTTTTAGCCCTTCTGGAAGGCAAAAAGCAACCCTGCCCTCCTTCTGGAGGGCAAAAAGCTCCCTGCCCTCATAGCGCAGCGCACTGCTAAGACAGCCTGCGGGTGCCGTCTCCACCTGCGGGTCGCAGTGTCCCGCGGGTGGTGAAATGTGCGGTGACCCTGTCACCGCCGGTGAATAGACGCTGGGCGCATGCGCCCGGCATCTATTCTACCTGTCAGCAGCGCTTGAGGGCTGCCCGGCGTGTCCGTAAGTGCCTGGCACGCCCCCAAGAGTGACGAAAAGGTGACGTGTCATATAGACACGCTCCCCTTTTCGATGACCATGTCCCCTTTTCGGGTGCGCGAGTGTGCCTTGGAAGTGCCCTCTCTATCTCCGGTGCCCTGCCTGCCGTTGGAGCTACAGTGAACACTATAAATGTATTTCTACTTCAGGATCCATAGTCTCCACAAGGATACCTTGGTGTATAGGTGATGGATGGATAACTGACACAGTATTGAGGTGCATGGAGGGGGTAGAGAGGGGGCCAGTGTAGATAGCAGCTGAGGCAGTTCTATGGGCAAGGAGGTGGTTAGGGGCAGGCAGTGCTGGGGGTAGGGAGGGGGGTGAGGATAGATAGCAACTTGGGCGGTACTGGGGGCAAGGAGGAAGTTTGAGTAGGGAGGGTGAAACTGTAGGAAGCTGGGGCAGTACAGGGGGCAAGGAGAAGGTTAGTGGCTGGCGGTGCTGAAGGGTAAGGGGGGTGTAAGGGTACACAGCAGCTGGGGTAGTACTGCAGGCAAGGGGCAGGCAGTGCTGGGGGTAGAGAGGCGGTAAGGGTAGACAGCAGCTGGGGCAAGGAGTAGATTAGGGGTAGGCATATTTACAGGGCATCACACAAAGGAGTACCCCATAAATATAGTGGCCCACACACAGCAGTGCATTTACACAGGAGTGCCCTTAATTTTCAACAATATTGTATTGGGAGGACATTGTAATGAAATAATGTAAATAGTCCCTCACCAGCAGTGTACAGCTCCCTGGAGGACACTCTACTTACCCAGTCACCAGTACTGCAACTCCCCAGGGTCCTACTCTTCCCTGCTGGTAGATCTGCAGCTCACTGGTGGTCACTACTCCTCCGCGCTGGTAATCCCCGCGGCACGATCACTCTGCTCCCCGCTGCAGGGGCAAATGCAGGATTTTTAAGGGGGGGGGGGGGTTGTTGATGGATAGACGTTTGTATATAAACAAACACACAAGATGCCTACGTACACACAAACGCATGCAAGCATACTTACACATACACACTTGCAAGCATACTTACACACACACTTGCAAGCATACTTGCGCACACACACACACACTTGCAAGCATACTTGCGCACACACACACTTGCAAGCATACTTGCGCGCGCACACATACACTTGCAAGCATGCGCGCGCGCGCGCGCACACACTTGCAAGCATACTTGCGCGCGCGCGCACACACTTGCAAGCATACTTGCGCGCGCGCACACACTTGCAAGCATACTTGCGCGCGCGCGCACACACTTGCAAGCATACTTGCGCGCGCGCGCACACACTTGCAAGCATACTTGCGCGCGCGCGCACACACTTGCAAGCATACTTGCGCGCGCGCGCGCACACACTTGCAAGCATACTTGCGCGCGCGCGCACACACTTGCAAGCATACTTGCGCGCGCGCGCACACACTTGCAAGCATACTTGCGCGCGCGCGCGCGCACACACTTGCAAGCATACTTGCGCGCGCGCGCGCACACACTTGCAAGCATACTTGCGCGCGCGCGCGCACACACTTGCAAGCATACTTGCGCGCGCGCGCGCACACACTTGCAAGCATACTTGCCGCGCGCGCGCGCGCACACACTTGCAAGCATACTTGCGCGCGCACACACTTGCAAGCATACTTGCGCGCGCGCGCACACACTTGCAAGCATACTTGCGCGCGCGCGCACACACTTGCAAGCATACTTGCGCGCGCGCGCACACACTTGCAAGCATACTTGCGCGCGCGCGCACACACTTGCAAGCATACTTGCGCGCGCGCGCGCACACACTTGCAAGCATACTTGCGCGCGCGCGCACACACTTGCAAGCATACTTGCGCGCGCGCGCACACACTTGCAAGCATACTTGCGCGCGCGCGCACACACTTGCAAGCATACTTGCGCGCGCGCACAGACACACTTGCAAGCATACTTGCGCGCGCACACTTGCAACATCCCGCCCACTCCTGTAACTACCAATAGTTAAAGGTAGATTACAGAGGGGTCCAGTCCGGGAAGCATATTCCCCTATGCCTCGCAGCCCAGCCCGCCCTTGTCAGTCACTTAATTGGCGGCAAGGGGTTGGCTGTAGTGGAGCGCGGTACGGGGACCCACCCATTTGTAAATAGTGAGTCCCCGGTCCTCAAAAGTGGGTAAAATACACACTATAGCGCGTATTTGTAAACACTGTATACCTCTCCTCCTGGACAGTGGTCATTGTATGTAGCACTTTTGTCCTATCAGACGCTAAGTCTGCGTAGTTGACCAGTAAGTGCATTTTAGTGCAGGTGTTATTCTGCATTGTATGTGACTGTATGCTAGCGCTGTCTGTCGGGAGTTTCACTTTCTGAACTGTCAGGCATTTTACTTTGCCTGTTCATTCTTTCTGAGCCCTAACACGGATGTTATCAGGGTACACCCTCAGCCTGTTATTTCTGTGTAGGGGGTCACATACAGTATATTGGTATCCTCTTCACTATGTCTGGCAGTGAGTGATTTGGCTCCTGCCTGGCTGTCCTGTAAAAAAAATGTACAGCGGATTTAGGGGTGGGAGACATGGTACTGGAGGGATTATGTTTGAGGTGCTATGCTCCCTCTACGGGCCCTGCCACTCCGCAGGAGCCTCCGTGGGTGTGCTTTGCACAAGCACTTACGGCCATTGTCGTTACGTCCCTCCTGTGGTTCCCCCCCTGTGGTACACACAGCAGCAGCTTATGCCCTCTCAAAGCTTGCTTCAGGCGGGTACACTCATGCAGGTGCTATCTCCCCAGTGGGTTAATACAGTTCCCACTGTATTGCAAAATGTCGCAGAAGTGCGACAGCAGGAGGTCCCTCAGGGTAGACCGGCTTAAAAATGTTACCGTCATCCCAATCTAGTCTGTATGATGATGACGAGGTTTCATCTGAATATGGGGCGCTCCCGGATGACTCAGACTCCTCTACACGGGAGAGGGAGTCAAAGTCCAAGATACATATTCCGGGTATGATATAAGCTGGCCATGCGGCCGTAGTCCTAGAGGAGGACGATCCTCCAGCACCTAAGTCCAGACATGCCCTTTTTTTAAGCCTGTAAAGGTTGCCATGGCCATATTTTCTTTGTCCGACCAGCTGGTGGACCATCTGGAGGTGGCATGGAAAAATCCTGGGAAGCGTTACCAGCCGCAGAAGTGTCTGGCCCATGTTGATCCCTTCACTGAGGACTATTTTTCAAAATGGGAAACTTCACCGGCGGTGTATTCCCACGTCATGCGCTTGGTTAAAGGTACCACTCTCCCTATGCCTTCCACATCATCCCTGAAGGATGCCACAGATTGGAAGGTGGAGGTTTGCCTGAAGTCAATTTATTCCATTTCAGGTGCTGCATGCAGACCAGCTATAGCGATCTGCTGGGTGGCCCCCAGCTATGGAATACTGGGCAAACACTCTGGAGGGGTGCGACCGGGGAACAGTTGAATCTGGTGAGCAACTTGTGAGATTCCGCTACCTATATAAATAAAGCTGCCTTGGATGTTGGCTTACTGAATGCCAGGATTTCTACGCCGGCAATTGCGGCTCGCTGTTCCCTGTGGCTTTGCTCTTGGAGGGCAAATGCGGACTCGAAGAAGGAGTGTTTGCCCTATAATGGTAAGGTCCTGTTTGACCCTGATTTGGATAAAATTGTGGATACACTGGCAGCCGCTAAGTCAGCTTGCCTGCCACCTGCTCCCTCGGGGTCTCAGACTTTGTCCTTTTGGACCTATCGAGCCCCAGGTAAGGTTAGAACCCAGTCCTTTCCTAGGCTGTCAACCACAAAGAAAACTACCAAGCCTAAGAAACAAGCTTGGAGTGAGAGACGTCCAGCTGCCAAGCCTGATGACAAGCCCTCAGCCTGACTGGGCAGGCCTCCCCTAGGGGGATCCTAGGGTGAGAGGTCGACTACTGCAATTTGCCCAGCGGTGGTGTCTGACTACTACAGACACCTGGGTGAGAGAAGTGGTCTCACGGGGGTACGCCCTCTCCTTCCACAGACTACCTCCCCATCAGTTCTTCTGCACAGGCCTTCTGTCACACAAGGCCTTGGCTATTCAAAGGCAGTACAATCCATGCTTTAGGCTGTGGTCATTGTATCGGTCCCGTTATCCCAGAGGGGAACGGGTTGTTGTTCAAGCCTTTTTCTGGTTCAAGAACCGAACTGATCCCACCGACCTATCCTCAAGTCCCAAGTTCCTCAGGGTACCTCTGTTCAGGATGGAGACGCTACGTTCCATTATACTGGCTATGGAACCTGGGGATTTTATGGTCTCTGGATATTCAGGACGCATACCTGAATATTCCGATTGCTTCGGCTCACCAGCGTTTTCTCAGGTTTGCTGTGTCAACAGCATTTCCAGTTTCAGGCCCTGCTGTTTGGCCTCTCTACTGCACCTCGGGTGTTTACAAAATTTATGGTGGTAATGGCAGCCAATCTGCGGCTACAGGGGGTCCGCCTGTTACCATACCTGGATGACCTCTTGCTGTTGGCAGGGTCTCCAGAGGTACTCCACCACCACCTACAGCTAACTATCTGTACTACAGATGCACGGGTGGTTGATCAGTTGGAAGAAGTCCTCCCTGATCCCATCTCAAAGGATGCTACATCTGAGAGCTCTGTTGGATTCCCAACAGCAGAGGATTTTTCTGACCACAGACAAAATCTCCTCTTTGCAGAAGCGAGTGTGCAGATACCTTCGCCGAGTGTCCATACACTCAGCCATGCAGTTACTGGGATCCATGGTGTCGACATGGTGGAATATGCTCAGTTTCATTCCTGGCCTCTGCAGAAATTGATCCTCTCCAGATGGGACGGATTACCACATCGGATAAGGACACAAATGATGGTACTCTCTCTGGAGGTACGCCCATCTCTGACTTGGTGGCTTTAGTCGGCCCAACTCACCAAGGGGCGTCCCCTTTTGGAATCCGGATTGGGTCCTTCTGACAACAGACTCCAGTCTCCGGGGTTGGGACGCAGTGACTCGTCCACACTCCTTCCAGGGACGGTGGACAGCGGAAAAGTCTGCTCTTCCAATCAATATATTGGACCTTCGGGCAGTCTTCAGGGCCCTACAACAAGCCAGACTAATTCTTCACGGAAACCCAGTGGAAGTTGTCAGACAACGCCACGATGGCTTACATAAACCATCAAAGGAGGGACTCTAAGTCCGACGGCTATGTCAGAGTTATCACGTATCCTGACATTGGCGGAAGGCCATCTACCAGCCATATCGGCAGTGTTCATTCCAGGAGTTCTCAATTGGGAAGCCGACATCCTCTGCCATCACGACATTCATCCCGGGATATGGTCTCTTCATCAAGAGGTGTTTCAGCTCCTAGTGGACTGGTGGGGCCTTCCGGATGTGGACCTCATGGCCTCTCGACTAAATCACAAACTGCCACTGTATGGGTCCAGGATAAGAGATACCAAGGCTCTCTTGTTAGATGCTCTGTCAGTCAAGTGGACCTTCCAGTTTGCGTACCTCTTCCCTCCAATCTCCCTTCTTCCTCGAGTGCTTCGGAAGTTCAAACAAGGAGGCATTGTACTGCTGGTGGCTCCAGTTTGGCCCAGACGTCACTGGTACTCAGAGCTTCAGAGTCGCTCCATCGACACTCCGTTGCTGGTGCCTCAATGTCCGGATCGGTTGTCTCAAGGTCCTTGCCATTACCCGGACCTGGGTTGTCTGTCTTTGACGGCGTGGCTCTTGATACATTCCTCCTAAGGTCCAAGGGTTTTTCCACGTCTGGTTACTACCATGCTCGGAGCATGGAAACCTGCCTCTGCTAGGATTTACCACAGGGTGTGGCATACCTACTTTGAATGGTATCGTCCCAGAGGTTACGGTCCCCAAGTGTTTATGGTATCCAGAGTTTTGGCTTTCCTGCAGACAGGTTTGGACCTTTGCCTCCGCCTTGCTTCACTGAAGGTGCATGTCTCTGCCCTTTCAGTGTGGTTCTCTATCTGATATCTGCACTTTCCGTCAAGGGGTCCTTCGCATTCAGCCTCCCTTTGTCCTCCTGTGCGCCTTGGGGTTTGACTGTTCGGGTCCTCCATTTGAACCCCTTGACCTCAAATGGCTTACTGCTAAGATTTTCTTCTGGCTATTGCTTCTGCCAGAAGTCCCAGTTTTAAATACATAGTCAAACCCCGCCTTTGTTCTGATTTTGGACTCTGTGAAAATCTCCTAATTGGTCAATCCAACACTCAATGTCTCTGGGTCTTGTTTAACCCATTGTTTCCCTGTTTACCAATGGCTCCAATTGTGATAACACCCGTCTCGTGTGTGTTTGTGTGTTTTGAGAGGATAATCTAAAAATACAGTGAATATCTGTTAGTGTTTGGTCATAACAATTGGAGCCATTGGTAAACGGAAACAATGGGTTAAACGGGACCCAGAGACATTGTGAGAATCTCCTAATTGGTCAATACCACACTCTTAGACCAATCAGAACAAAGGCGGGGTTTGACTATGTATTTAAAACCCCTCTATACTAATTACTACAACTCCCAGAGGAAGACCATAAGTGGTCGAAACGCGTTGGAGGATCACCAATACTCTTATCTGAACCCACACCTAACAATCCCAGCACAAAAGTACTGAGACCCGCAGAAAAGCTGCACCACGTGACCTAGGAAGAACATCAACAAGGAAGTACCAGAGCGCGAGGACGCTAAAGACTGGTACCAACAACCGCCAGAGGAAGGACACGGAGCACGGGAGGAGGAGGGATCAGGCCACGCACGGCAACAGGAAGACAGGTGAGTCTCCGTACGGAGGGGGAAGAGGGCTGAGATCGGGGACTGTCACATCCAGCAGTTCTCCTCCTGAGACAAGGGACTGCAGGGCATGACAGCTGGAGTGTAGGATACAGGCTTTAAATAGACGTATCACTCACTCCGTGGTCAGCCTACACAACCCCGGTCCGGAGATCCTATACACTAGGCTGAGTGGTTCTTCTCCATCCTGGGCAGAAGACACAGCAGCCACCAACAAGCAGTTTATAACCAAACATTGACTTATAACATCCAATTCTAACTCTTAATTATACATTAGAATAAAGCGGGACGCCGCTTATCTCTCCTGCACATGCCAGAAGCAATCCTCATTAACCCATTAGGGTCTCAGGCCCTGATTCAGAGCCGGACGCTCTGACAGAGCGCTCGCTCTGAATCAGGGCCATCCCTGCTCCTTTTTGGAGCGGCCTCATGGCCGCTCTCATAGCTGTGGCTGACCACCCACAGCTATAGCGAGCGGCCAAAATGATGGTCGCGATGGTCAAGACCATCGCGCCCATCGGGCTTGCGACGAGACCTTGCGGTAGGGTCTCGCTGCCGCAAGCTCTGGAGTGCTTTTAATTCGATCAGAGCCAAAAGCACTCCCACTGACATCACTAGTGATGTCAGTGGGGCCGGCCCCAGACGGTAGGCGTTCCCATGGGAACGCCTCCGTCTGGGCAGGCACGCCCACAATCACCATCGACAGCACGCCCCTTTTGGTGCGAGACCCATATGTTCGGGTCTCGCGCATGCGCACGATGGACCCGGGTCCGTCGTGCACTTGGGCAACCTCGACCCGCTTGCGAGCAGGTTTGATTCAGGCCCTCAGTTCAGTCACCAAAGTGCGGGATTGTAAACCATTGATTATTGATTGGAAGTGCCAGCAAGCATTTTTCAATATAAGACCATATTTGAGTATTGCTTATGTATGTATTGTATCCAGTCTATATCTGTCGCCTTACCTATTGCATATTGTATTGTTATTCATAGATTAGTAAAGCATTTTTAATTGATACCTATCCATTGAGTCTCACTAGATGAGGATCGATCTAATATCAAGTTATATATCTGAGCCAACTAACAAATACATTACACGATTTCTTAGAATGGTTTAGCGATGAATACCCTATTCTCTATAGTATCTACCAAAGGGGTAATACCGCCTTTTCTGTTCAGCAGCTTACCACAATCAATAGGCTAACAGCCCAGTGCGCAGTGCTCATCTATTTTCCGATTCTAAGAAAGGCCTGGAGGTCTTACCCTATAATTGGGAGATTTTGTTTGGTCCAGACCTGGACAATATTGTTGACACATTGGCCAATGAAAATCTGCATTCAGCATCTGCTCCTGTAAAGTCTCGTAACTCCTCCTTTAGGTCCTTTCGTCCTCAAGGAAAAGCCAAAGGGCAGTCCTTTCCTAGACAGTCCGCTGCCAAGAAAACGGCCAAGCCTAAGAAACAGGCCTGGAGCACAAGACGCCCAACCTCCAAGCAGGAGGATTAACCCGCAACCTGACGGGGCAGGCCTCCCTCTGGAGGACCCCAAAGTGGGAGGCAGATTTCTTCAG
Source organism: Taudactylus pleione (assembly GCA_031769625.1). Taxonomy (NCBI): domain Eukaryota; kingdom Metazoa; phylum Chordata; class Amphibia; order Anura; family Myobatrachidae; genus Taudactylus; species Taudactylus pleione. The sequence continues at coordinate 5,094,094 of JAUIMM010000535.1, forward strand.
TTTGCCCAGTACTTGTGTCAAACCACTATGGATGCTTGGGTAAGAGAAGTGGCCTCTCAGGGTTACGCCCTCTCATTCCTCCGAAGGCCTCCCCACCAGTTTTTCTGCACAGGCCCTCCTTTAGACAAAACCAATGCCTTGCAGATCCAGAAAGCCATACAGTCCTTGCTGTAAGTATGGGTAATTGTACCATTTCCACTATCTCAACGAGGGACTGGTTACTATTCTACTCTTTTTGGTTCAGAAACTGAATAGGATTCATCGGCCTATCCTCAAAGGTCTGAACAAGTTCCTCAGGGTGCCCAGGTTCAGGATGGAAACCTTACGATCCATCATACTGGCTATGGAACCTGGGGATTACATGGTATCGCTGGACATTCAGGATGCATACCTTCATGTTCCCATAATGCCTTCTCACAAACGTTATCTGCAGTTTGCTATACTGCAACAACACTTCCAGTTTCAGGCATTGCCCTTTGGCCTATCCACGGCTCCAAGAATATTTACCAAAATTATGGCTGTCATGGCAGCTGACCTGCGGAGTCAGGGTATCCGACTCCTGCCATATTTGGGCGACCTCCTCTTGTTGGTGAGTTCTCCAGACGTACTTCATCACCACCTGCTACGAACAGTTGCTTGCCTACAAACACATGGGTGGTTGATCAATTGGAAAAAGTTCTCCCTAATTCCTGCGCAGAGGATGGTTCATTTGGGAGCTCTTCTGGACTGTCATCAGCAGAGAATCTTTCTGACTCCAGAAAAGATCTCTACGCTGCAGCTGCGAGTACGTAGATGTCGCCAGATGTCAGTCCACTTGGCAATGCAGGTTCTGGGATCCATGGTTTCCTCATTCGACATGGTGGAATATGCTCTGTTCCATTCCAGGCCCCTGCAGGGGCTGATCTTCTCCAGGTGGAACGGATTAACAAGCCGGATCAGAGCTCTGATGATTGTACTCTCTCTGAAGGTCCCTCTCTTGGTGGCTACAGACATCTCATCTAACCAAGGGTCGCCCCTTTTGGATCACGGACTGGATACTCCTAACAACGGACGCCAGTCTCCGGGGATGGGGTGCAGTGATCAGTCCACACTCCTTTCAGGGCCGGTGGACACTGCAGGAGAATGTCACACTGCAGCACCTGGCTCCTGACACTGAGTAGGAGCCTGCATTTTGGTGTCTCCTCCTCTGAGGGTTCGTTGGAGCGGTGCGAGAGAATAGTGCACTGACTGACACTGTGGACCGGCTAAAAGCTGATTCTATTAATACAATATAAATAAAATATCTAAATCTAGATTTTGTGTATATGTATATGTGTATGTGTGTGTGTGTGTGTGTGTATGTATATGTGTGTGTATATATATATATATATATATATATATATATATATATTTATTAGTGTGTGTGTTCCCTCTAGCTCCGGCGGGAGGCAGGGCGCCGGAGCTAGAGAGGGCATGCCCGCGCCGCGGCTGACCGAGAAGGGGGGTGTGGTCATTGGAAAAGGGGGCGTGCCTATAAGACGCGTCCCCTTTTCGTCACTCTTGGGGGCGTGCCCGGCACTTACGGACACGCCGGGCAGCCCCCAAGCACTGCAGACAGGGAGAATAGATGCCGGGCCCATGCGCCCGGCGTCTATTCTCCGGCGGTGACCGGGTCACCGCATGTTTCTCCACCCGCGGGACACTGCGTCCCGCGGGTGAGAATGGCTCCCGCAGGCTGTGAGGGCAGGGCGCCGCGCCCCGCTAAAACAGCCTAGCGGGAACATATATGTGTGTGTGTGTGTGTGTGTGTGTATATATATATATATATGTATATGTGTGTGTGTGTGTGTGTGTGTGTGTGTTTTTTAGAGAAACCATTGCTCTCTAGTGTATTAACTTACTAGCAGATGGGTCATATAAGTATTATGCATACCGCAATGAGGTGATCAGACAAACTTATCTTTTTGGAAATAAGGATCGTCCCTCCAAAGTTCTCCAAGGAATTGTAATATCTCAAAGATGATTATCACTAGGAGGAAGGGTGAGACATACGCACTTTAGTGTTTTCAATTTGATATTACCTTCTTTTTTTTTTTTAACTCAATTTATGCGTACCACAATAACATTTTACATGTGCTTATCACTATGTGATTTTTCTGGAGTCATACTGGTGATCCTTCCAATAATAAACAGGTGGTTACCAGGATGTACCTGAAGTCTTAGATCCTACACATCCCTCATAATTTTAATAATCCGTCACTCAATGTTAAAGTAACCATGTGGTTACAAAATATATGTACGGTCCCATAGTAAAATATCTTTAATTGTAAGAACACCACACCAGTTGGAGAGAGTACCGGTATAACACTAGGCCCTAAACGCATTCAGGGCTTGATCCAATTAGGTGTGATGTACTCGTGTGTGCGAGTCATCATGACAGTGGCCGTGCTTGACGGCCGGCCGGCCGGATTCACCTGAAAGTGGAGCAAAATCAGGTGAATTCAGTTACGATGTGCCGGGCTGTTACCGGCGTTTTAACTACGTTTCAAAGGCACATCGCACCTATTGGACCGAGCCCTACTGCTCGATCTAATTAGGTGCAATTTACTCATGTGTGCGAGTCATTGCGACAGTGGCCGTGCTTGATGGCCGCCCGTATTCGCCTGAAAGTGCCCTATGGGGCAGCGAGCAAATTCAGGCGAATTCAGTGGCGAGCCGGGCTGCGAAGGGTGCGATGTTCCAGGCCGTTTCCCAGAGCTCCTATTTACGGCAGGGAGACTAATTGTCACTTCCTTCTATAGCACTTCCGCCCATCTATACGGCGGTGCCATTTTAGCCTAAACTGCGCAGGATTCGACAAAAGCAGCAATGTTTTATACAATGGTGTACTGTGGCCGTATTCCGGCGTCTTAAGTCCCCGAAAACTTCCAGCAACCTAGTGGCTCAGCTAATAGCCACAGCCGCTGCATTTATATGCTTGTCATAGCGCTACGGATTACACTAAGGACAGAGTGCTATAAAAACACTGACTGCCGTTTTCCTGGTGTCTGTTTAAACATAGGCAGATGCCATTTTACCGAAGATTAGTTACCAGTGCTTATTGGTGGCCATCTTTGTGTAGATCCCTAGTTATCATACTATACACAGACTCTCTAATATACAGTCGACTTTATTTAATTATGATAGTATGGATATTAAGTGCCAAGTGCATATACATTAAATATTTATTAATTTACTTAGTGGTTCTCAACAAAAATTTGGACACAGTGGAAACAATGGTTACATGTATTAAAGAGAGTATTTTTGTGAGATAAAATTGATAACCAGAACATCGAGATACAGTTGGGTTACAAGGAATAAAGAGGAATTTCAACAGTATAAGAAACCATACAGGAATAATAACCCCAGAAGATGGAATGTCTTCTTTTGGTGGCCTTTATGGACATGGAACCGCACTTCCGCCCTCACGTCGCTTCCATTATTAGGACACCTGAAACAGGTTAGAAATTAGTAATGCCTATATAAAGGACAAAGGAGGAAGCACTGGACACCCTTGAAAGTCCGGTTTTTGGATGAAACGTGTTGGAACATGTCCCTTACCTACTTTAATCATGGAACATTTATGTGCTGGACTTTATTAACCGTAAGAGAGTTCTATATACACTGAAGAGACTTTTTATGGACCACTTTTTCAACTAGTAATTTGGGACTCGGTGAGCGATTGTACCAATAAATGTGTTGTACTAAACACTGGTACACATTCGGTTTATATGGTAATATACCACTATACATTGTGATAGTCTGTAAACCCCACACACCACCACCTGAAGCACCAGGACTGAGAGAACCAGCAGAAGGAATATCTAATTAACCAGGGAAGTACATTTTTGCTTACCTAAACTGCATCAATAGTGTCCTTATAAGTTCCTGATACTGTGCATAATATTACATTTGAGGTGGAGAGGGCTAGAAAACCCACCCAACAGACATCAGTTTGTTCTGGGGTTTATATGAATACCCTACCTATAGATATTTGGCTGTAGTAGAAAAATTAGTCCTTAAATGTCCTCAATTTCCGGACTTTATGCAGATAATTTGTGGATATACAGCCATGGCCAAAAGTTGAGAATGACACAAGTATTGTTTTTCGCAAAGTCTGCTGCTTCAGTTTTTATGATGGCAATTTGCATATACTCCAGAATGTCATGAAGAGTGATCAGATGAATTACCTCTTTACCATGACAATGAACTTAATCCCAAAAACATTTCCACTGCATTTCATCTCTGCCACAAAAGGACCAGCTGACAGGTCAGTGATTATCTAGTTGACGCAGGTGAGTGTTAACGAGGACAAGACTGGAGATCACTCTGTTATGCTGATTGAGTTAGAGTAACAGACTGAAAGCTTTAAAAGGAGGGTGGAGCTTGAAATCATTGTTCTTCTGTTAACCATGGTTACCTGCAAGGAACCAAGTGCATCATTGCTTTGCACAAAAAGGGCTTCACAGGCAAGGATATTGCTGCTAGTAAGATAGCACCTAAATCAACCATTTGTCGAATCATTAAGAACTTTAAGGAGAGACGTTCAATCGTTGTAAAGAAGGCTTCAGGGCGCCCAAGAACGTCCAGCAAGTGCCAGGACAGTCTCCTAAAGTTGATTCAGCTGCTTGATCGGGGCACCACCAGTGCAGAGCTTGCTCAGGAATGGCAGCAGGCAGATGAGTGCGTCTTCACGCACAGTGACGCGAAGACTTTTGGAGGATGGCTTGGTGTCAAGAAGGGCAGCAAAAAAGCCAGTTCTCTCCAGTAAACAGTAAAGCATCCTGAGTCCATTCATGTGGGGTTGCTTCTCAGGCAAAATTTTGAGTGAGCCCACTCCCTTGGTTAAGAACATAGCCATGAATAAAGAATGGTACCAAAACATCCTCCAAGAGCCACTTCTCCCAAACATCCAAGAACTGTTTGGTGACGAACAATGCCTTATCCAGCATGATAGTTATCACTTTTGCCTTATGGCAAGGTGCTCCAAGTAGCTCGGGGAACAAAACATCAAAATTTTGGGTCCATGGCCAGGAAACTCCCCAGACCTTAATCCCATTAAGAACTTGTGGTCAATCTTCAAGAGGCGGGTGGACAAACAAACAAAAACCCACAAATTCTGACTAACGTCAAGCATTGATTAGGCAAGAATGGACACCCATCAGTCAGTATGTGGCACAGAATTCGACTGCATGTCATGGCGAATTGCAGAGGTCTTGAAAAATGAAGGGTCTACACCGCAAATATTGACTCTTTGCATAACTTAATGTAATTGTCAATAAAAGCCTTTGACACTTATGAAATGGTTATTATTTTACATCCGTATACCATAGTAACATCTGACACAAAAAAAGTCTAAAATCACTGAAGCAGCAAACTTTGTGAAAACCAATACTTGTGTCATTCTCAACTTTTGGCCATGGCTGTATAGTACTGACACAAATCAAGTCAGTGAGGTAACTAGAACTTTTTGGGTTGTATACAAGAATTTCCCTGTACCAGTTCTTATGGAAACACCTCTTTGCAGCGGTTGTTCAATTTATACAACATAGTAGTGCCCTTTTTCATTTTAGGGTTGGGTACGGGATGCCAGCGCTCAGGATCCCATCTATCAGAATCCCGACGCCGGCATCCCGACAGGGTTAGGATACCAACACTTGTGGGTCAGTATCCTAACCCCTCCCTCTTTGGTATATTTACCAGTTCATGTGAATATTGGCATTATCAATATAAATTAAAAATTACAGTAAAATAAAATTTCTTCAGGGTCCATAGGGCTCCACAGGGAGACGGTGGAGGTGTAGGTGGTACTTGGAAGACTGGACACCAGCAGCAAAGCTTTTTCTATTCTATTTCACAGGTGTTTTGCAGAAATTGCAGACCACCTAGTGGGTCCTGTGGTAGCTCCCCCTATGGGATGGCCACAGCAGGTACTCACTGCACATCCTTTGCCTCCCCCATGGGTAGATGTACTTTCTACCTCTGTGCAGAGTCTGGCGGCGATCTCTATAGCCTTTCAACAAATGCTGTAAATGGAGAAAATCTTACCTAGTAAACCTAAGCGTGCTGTTATCTTCACAGTCCACCCAGCTATCAGATTCTGAGTTATCATTTGGGGAGGCAGAAGACACAGACCTCTCTAACTCTGACTCCCCCCTCGAGAGGAGTAGCCACCCTCTAAATTGAATATACCTGCACTTGTGAGAGCTGTAAAATCTATTCAAATAGAAGAGGTAGAACCCACTCCTCTGGCAAAAGAGCCACTCTTTAAGTGACAGAAGGTTACTTTTGCCAGAGTTTCCTCACTCTGATCAGCTATCTGATCTTATGAGCGAAGCATGAAATTTGCCAAGTAAAAGGTTTATGCTACCTAAACGCTTGATTTCTTTTTACCCGCTTCCAGCTACCGATTGCACTAAATGGGAAGTTCCCCCTGCAGTGGATTCCCATGTGAGACGCCTAGTTAAGAACGCTACCTTACCTAGCCATACAGTAACCTCCTTTAAGAAGACTACAGATAGAAGGATTGAAGCTTGCCTGAATTCTATATACTCTTACAGGAGCTATTACTCATTCTGCCAGGGCTATGGCCTGGGTGGCAAAAGCCATTGAGAGTTGGGCAGAGGCCTTAGAAGATAAATTTCCCTCTGATGCTTTGAGGGAACATCTGTCCTACATCTCTCAAAATAAGGATGCAGCGATCTTTAGGAGCAGAGACTTTGGATACTGGTCTCCTAGCTTCCAAGGCATCTGCTACTTCCGTGGTAGGCTGTCATATCATTTGGCTTCGCTCATGGAAGGCAGATTCCGACTCTAAAAAGGCTTTGGAGTCTCCGCCTTATTCTGGGGAGATCCTGTTTGGCCCAGAATTTGACAAGATTGTGACAAAATGGGTAGCTTCCAAGACTGCGTTCTTGCCCTCTGTATCTACTAGCCTCGGATGTCGTCCTTTCGTCCCCAGTGAAAAGCTAAAGGTCAGTCCTTTCCACGGTAGTCTGGTCCAAGGCTTGGAGACCTTTGTGGATGCAAACAGGCCTGGGCTACTAGATGTCCACCTACCAAAGCCTTCAGCCTGACGGGACGGGGCGGGGCTCCCAGGGAGGGAGGCCGCCTTCAGTTCGATCAGTTCTGGATCACACCACCTGACGCCTGGGTACAAGAAGTGGTCTCTCACAGATATGCCCTCTCATTCCTAAGATGGCCCCTTAATAGTTCTTATGCACAGGACATCCATCGGACCCATGCAAAGCCCTCCTCCTACAGAAGGCTGTCCAGTCTTTGCTGTACTTTGGTGGTAAAAATTCCAGTCCCCCTCATAACAGCGGGGGACGGGCTATTCTACATTTTTTCTTGGTTCAGTAGCCCAACGGGTCTCATCGGCCTATCCTCAAGTCTCTGAACAAGTTTATCAGGGTGCCCAGGTTTCGTATGGAAACCTTGTGCTCTGTTGTCCTGGCTATGGAGCCTGGGGACTTTATGGTGTCTCTGGACATTCAGGATGCTTACCTACATGTACCTATAGCGCCCTCTCATCAGCAGTGTCTCCGGTTTACTGTCCTACAGCAACATTACCAATTTCAAGCATTGCTTTACCAAGGTTTATGGCAGCCTATCTTCGTCATCAGGGGATCAGACTACTCCCATACTTGGACGATCTCTTGCTCTTAGCAAGCTCCTCAGAGATTCAACGCCATCTAAAAGTAAACATTGCCTTTCTACAAACGCATGGTTAGCTGATCAACTGGAAAGTCTTCCCTGACCCCTTCTCAAAGAATGGTACATCTGGGAGCCTTCCTGGACACTCAGGCTGAGAGGATCTTCATGACAGCAGACAATCTCTGCACTACAGCACCGAGTGCGCAAGTTACTCCACAGTTGCAAAGTGTCCATTCACTCTGCAATGCAGACCTTGGGATCCATGGTGTCCACCTTTGACATGGTGAAGTTTGCTCAGGTTCACTCCAGTCCCCTACAACACCCGATCTCCTCCAGATGGAATGGTCTGCCCCATCTGCTCAGATCCCAGATGATGGGCCTCTCTGCGGAGGCTCGCCTGTCCCTATCCTGGTGGCTACAGATGTCCCACTTAAACGAGGGTTGCCTCTTTTGGATCCCAGACTGGGCACTCCCTCACCATGGACGCAAGCCTCCGTGGGTGGGGCGCAGTGACCGACCAGCACTTCTTCCAAGGACGTTTGACTCCAGCCAAGGCGATCTTACCAATCAACGTCCTGGAACTCCGAGCTATCTACAGAGCCCTCATTCTGGCTCAGGATGTTCAGGGCAGGCCAGTACAAGTTCAGTCCGACAACGCCACGGCAGTGGCTTACCTCAATCACCAAGGAGGCACTCTAAGTCTGTCATCAATGGCAGAAGTGTCCCGCATTCTCACATGGGTGGAACGCCATCTCCGTAGTGTTCATCCCGGGAATTCTCAATTGGGAAGCGGATTTTCTCGGCCGTCACAACGTGCATGCAGGGCAGTTTTCTCTACATCCAGAAGTCTTTCAGCTCCTGGTTGACAAATGGGGTCTACCGGACGTGGACCTCCATGGCCTCATAACACAACCACAAGCTTCCAGTGTACGGGATCAGCACAAGGGACCCCGACGCAGCCTTCGTGAGCGCATTATCTGTGAGGTGGACCTTCCATTTGGCGTTCCTCTTTCCTCCAGTCTCCCTTCTGCCTCGAGTTCTTTGGAAGTTCAAGCAAGAAGGGGGCACGGTCCTGTTGGTAGCTCCGGCTTGGCTTGGACGCCACTTCGGTCTTCAAAGTCTCTCTATAGACACTCCTTTCCAACTTCCTCTACAACCAGACCTGTTGTCTCATGGTCCCTGTCTACATCCGGACCTACCCTAAACAAGCAAGTGATGACCATATGGATTGAGTGTCTAGTATAGGAAACAGAGATCACAGGAATGGAGTTTACATATGGAGGGACTGGAGTCTTTTGTAAGTAGGGGCGCAAGGATTATATAGTTTTCTAAATTTCCCCAGAGAGTGATCAACTTGTGGTACACAAGTTGACTCTCATCCAATGGATAACTTTCCAGTTGAACCATGTCCGGCTCCTTGCACGTCTGTGCAATCTTCAGTATGAGCTCCGCTTGGATTTATTGCAGTGTCGCAGCAGTACAGATGTCTCTGGATAATGTCTGTTCACTGTACATTCAATGCCACATAATCCTGGGGAACATTAGATCCAAATTCCCAAATATTTAAAGGTATATACCCACTGCAATGGAAGACACATAGGGGGACACCTGTGTTCTCCCCAGGCTGTTTTTTGCAGATGAACCACCCGGCAAGAAACTGCCTGCCACCCGGCACTTTGGGAGCCTGCAAGTGGGGACCGTATCTAGTAGCTGTATAAAAACAACCAGATCCTACATCATAATCAGACAACTGGGCCTCTAATAAGAGGAGAATTAATATAGAGAGATGGATATATCTCTTAGTTCAAATTTAAATCATTATAAGGTCAGGGTTTAAAACATTTTATTATTGCAAAGGCCCCCAATCCGGCTACTTCTTGAGGCCAGAGAACACTGGTCATGTAAGGGGAAGAATACAAGAATTTTCCTAATTTATCATTTATAAAGTCCCGAGAAGGTGCAAAATGGTTTATTAAATTATGGACATTGGGTAGAGAATTGTGATAGAAATAAAAATCAATAAATGATTGCTGTATTTCTCCAACTTATCCTTTCTGGAACCGCAAGCAAAACTCTATACCCTAATGAGCTTGTACGAGGCAGGCCAATGGTTCAATCAGTATGACAGAGTGGGCGATAGGGGGCAGCCTTGCCTTGTACCCTGGGCCATAGAAAAGGAGGGAGAAAAAAAGCAATTCACTGCCACCCTGGTGTGGTCAAAATGGTGGCAACATCACTGAGGGGATTAATCCCTTGTACTGTAAATGTATGTGATAAAGTATATTAAAATTTTAATGTGTAGACGAGATGTTTCCAAACCCTGGGCCTAATTCAGATTCGGGAGAGAATTAGCACTTAACTGTGTACCTGGACCAACCATGTTGCAATGCAAGGGGTGTAAATGCATACTAAATTTTTTTTTTTAATTTTGTGTGTAAATACTGGCTGCTTTTGTATGTAGCCCACAAATACTGCACAGCTTTATTACACTGCACTTTAGATGTCAGTTTGGACACCTCCCTCCCAAATCTAAATCTCTCTGCACATTTTAAATTTGCGCCACCTGCAGTGCAACATGGTTTCACCAAGATAATCAGTTAAGTGCTAAATCTCTCTTTCCAAAGCTGAATCAGGCCCTCTGTTCTCAAGGCACCCCAACCGGTTCAGGTTTTAAGGATAACCAGTCACAGTTGGCTTAATCTTTTGATTTAGCTACTGTATCTGTGAGCAATCATGGATATCCTTAAAAACTGGATGCCTTGAGGATCAGGATTGGAAATCTTTTGGGATAGACTGTCCTAATACAATAAAACACTCTTGAAATAGTTTCCTATAAGGAATCACCTTGCTTTCTCACATACTGTCGGAGGTGATATGGCAATTATCCTGGCCTAGCAAAGGGTCTGATGTTAATTGACTAGCAGGAGATTTGATGTTGACTGTCCAAGCCTGTGTTTAAAGCACTATTTAAAATGCTATCCAAGGGGTATTCCTGAATTGTGGAGGTATTTAGAAAACAGTTATGTGCTAAATCGGAATGAGTTTAAAGCACACTGGCTTGGGTGGTAGATATATGAAAGCAAGGCAATTGTTTAGTTCCTGTGAATTTTAAGATGTAGTTATGTTTTGTTAGACTGTCTGGCTTTCATACTAATCCTAGATGTTTTGGGACAATATTAAACATGTGCATGCACTTAGCTTGATAGGGAACCCAGGGTAGGCTTTACCACCTGTGGTATTGAGCAAGAATTGGATAAAAAAAGGGGGCCTACGAGCTATCAGAGAGGCTCGTAGGCCCCCTGACTCCTGAAGAATTTCTGTATGTCCTAAGCACCTTTTAGCTATGGTGTCTATGCCTGTGGCCCAGGGGCAGGGTATGTGTGGAGGAGGACCTGGGGCATCCTGGGAGATGAAAGCTTAACTGTTCGGTGCCTGGATCACTCCAACCACATTATCCCTGTGGACCTCCGAAGAGCTTTTAAAGGTAAGTCTAAACTCACTCTTATTTGTCCCAGTTTCTTGCCTAAATGTATTAAAACCCCAGGAAAATGTCTGCTTGCAAAAAAGACTTAACAGACTTTTACAAAAGCCTAAAGGTCTATAAAGGGTTCCTGGGTTTATGGATGCAGTGTGAGGACGGGCTCCATCCATTAGGCCCATTTTGGGTCTTCAGCCTGAGCACATGCTAATTTAGTACTTGCACTTGTAAACGCTTGACAAAGGTGTCAGGGTTATTACTCAGTGTCTCACTATCTGGGGAAACAGGCAGCAGGCTTGTTGAGATACACTGATTTATTCACCGTGAGTACTGTGCATATGTTTGTAGTAGGGGCATTGGGTCCTACCACTCTATGGAGCGAGAACCTGTTTATTTAGTTAGAGCCCAGACAGGTTAGAATTTTGTTTTTGTTTTTTTACTGCACAATAATATAGCTTTGGCTAATTATGTGGAAAATCCTGGACTGTTTCCTGGCTGCTGTGTGTTTGGAAGTGCCCACCTACCCCAGGAGAGGGCACCGCCTACCTTAATCACCTCACAATACCAATAATTTTTTCTTTTTTTTTTTTTTCTTTTTTTTAATATAACTCCAGTTCAATTTAGCTGATCATTTATTATAAATAATAATATAATGCAGTGGTTCTCAATCTCTGTCCTCAGGACCTCAAACGGTTCACATTTTCCAGGTCATCTAGCAAGTGCACAGGCGCATTCACTACTCACTGACTCATTCTAAAAGATCCACAGGTAGAGCTAATTATTTCACTTGTGATTCTGTGAGGAGATCTGGAAACCACGCACTGTTGGGGCCCTGGGGACAGAGTTTGAGAACCTGTTTATAAGGAATAAACGAGCAAGCAGTAATAATCAGTATGTTGATATGAGACGTAACCTATTAACTATGGAGTGAAAATGTTTGTGGCCAGTCTAATTACAGTTCACATGTTCAGTAATTTTCCTCATGATGTTAATTGATACCAATATCTTTAGTACAGGTATTACCATACTTTTGAATTTTCTTTTGCAACCTATCATAGGGACTTATTCAGAGTTGTGTGCTCTCTGATTGTGTGGGTCTGCGTAGGCGCAAGACCTGTACTGCACGTGTGCAGTACGGGTCCTGTGTGTTCGCACACAGAGCAGCCTGTCTGCTGCTATCAAGCTCCGACCATGGTAGCAGCTGCAGTAGCAATAGCGTCGGATCTTGAATCACCCCCATAGTATATAATGTACTAAAGTTTACGTTTCATTGCTTGTAGCACTAAAAAGGAACACCCCCAGATGCTCCAATAATCTTCTGCTGGCTTGTAGAACTATAGATCCCACAATGTTATAACCATTGTTTCTGTAGCCCCACACCACAGAACCAGAATATAGCTACACCAATATGATCCCAGAATCAGAAGGTAGTGGTAATGAATATATTTCCCCAGATGGGCACCAAAAACTTTCTGGAGCTAATAACTAACACTCTTCTCTATACCAGCGCTTGAAGTTAACTAGTCATGTTGACACAGCTGCTGCATGTGAGAGCCTCCTTCAGTAGTAATCAGCCTGACTTGTTGGTTCTTATCACACATGTCTCATTCTGTGTATTACCTTCTTATTGCAGCCATGAACCTCAGGAAGTGGGCAAGCCTCAGCCAATAAGAAACTGCCTGATTTGTATTGGCTGTTATCTTCTACTGCCTGAACATCTGGATGTGGTCAGCTGACCACCATTTACCAGTCAGGTGGTTGTGATTGACACTTTTACCTCCCCTGCCTTAATAGAACAATTTAAACTTTTGTTGGTTAATACGCCTTGATTAGAACAGCTAGCCATAATCCATTCTCCGGAGATATGTTAATATGCCAAGGGCTTTATACAGGACAAACAGATTAAAATTATTCATGCTGCATAATATCCACTACCATGCTTATCTGCACCAGCTGTACTATGAGAGAAAGGGAGTGGAGGACTTCTCTCAATTCCACACAAACAGAAAATAAATGATATATGAATAGGGAGGTGGAAAATTATTTGGAACAGTCCTTAATGCTCCCTGCTGCAGGAGCTCCCTGTATTGCAGCGCACTGGGAGGTCCCCACTTAAAGCCTCTGACCATGCAGAAACTGCTTTGCAACTTGTAGTGGGCAAAGCATTTTAAGCCAGCCATGTAAGAATTACATTCTGTAGATTGACAACAGGAGAGCAGACATTTATTATTACTCATGCTGGGCATACACAGCCAGATAAAATGTATGTCAGACCGACAGACATTTTATCTGGCAGCATGCCATCTGCAGATGTCGCCGGCATACACTGAAAGAAATCTCAGTGTATAGCCCGACATCCGCGCTCCGCCCCCGGGGGAGGAGACATTTCCCTGTTCCTTCCGTAGGAAGGAACAGGAAATGTCTGTCTGTCAACCGCGCTGGGCATACACTGCCCGATGCGGCCGACAGTTTACCGGGTAAATATCGCATCGGACGGGCATGCTGGACAATCCTGCATGCCCGACCGAGCAATATTTAACCCTCGGTTGCCCGCACACATGCTACAATTATCGGGGCGATCCGCCGATATCAGGCGGATCGCCCCGATAATTGTAGCGTGTATGGCCAGCATTACTATTTAAGCATGAACCTTGGTGAGCAATCCATCCAAGCTGAGGTTATACAGGATCTTCTGGCTGAATATAAATGATTGTTTCCACTAAAATAAGATGGCCCTCTAAAGTACATTTTTAATTCAAGATTAATTGACCATTTTAGTTTACCACCTAATTTCTTTATATACTATATAAGATTACACTACAAATGACGCAGGTGTTGCTCATTGACGTCACTTGGCCCAAATGATACATGGAACTTGCGTTGAGTCTACTTTAAACTGGGTACACGACGTTATACAATATTGGACAATCTTGCAATCTGTGATGGATCACTACGACCAACGTATAGTGTGTTCCCCCAATTCATTGTTTAATGTTGTCTGGTCGCATCTTCCCATCTGATATGCTGCACGTCAGATGGCACAATGCGACGTAAGATGTAGTGTGGTAACATTACCCCTGTAACGATTTATAGTGTTATCGTAGGGCGGATCGTGTAGTGTATACGCGGATACGATATATCGTTAAATCATATCAGACCATAACTACATCAACTTGTTGTTCAGGTGTGTACCCAATGTAAGTGTTTCCCTCTTCAGCAACACCTCTCGCAGAAGCCCTCCTTTCATCAAGGTTCTTTCAGAACTAATTTTAATGGCTTGGCAATAAAGGCAGTAAGTCGAAGGGCATTGGTGACCCACTCATTGAGAGACCATACAATGGACATGGAAGCTTTCTTGTATGTGGCAGCTTTTGGCAAATTACACCTTGCAAAGTTTGAAGAGCATGCGTGATCTCTTGTTTTCATCATTATAGTCTAGGTTGTTGAACGAAAGTCTGGCTCTTATGGTGCATACACACTGTACGACTTTGAACGATATCGTTCATGACTTTTTTGCACCAACGATCAAAGATGCGCGGATCTCTCATCGTCCATGCATGCAGGCCAACTTTGCCTGTTCAGAGATTTGATGACTTCACTGAAAGATATCTCAAGTCGGTGGTACAGATCGTACCGTGTGTACGCACCATAAGGCTTCAGTTGTTCTTCTGTCCTTGCCTTTACGGTGCACCCTAAACTTGGTGCTCCTCTTGGAAACAAAAATAATTTAGCATTTTGAGTTCTTTTCTAAACCTGAGCTACAGAAAGTAAACAGCTGGGCTCTTGACCATTGAAAAATAAACCAGTGCATACTTAATCACCCTCCTATAAATACAGGGATGATTAATTATTTGCAATATGTTGCAAATGTAGAACTATATAAGTTGACCTATTTGGAAGTTAACCTTTTGTAGTAACTTGTGCCTCTTTCACCCTTCTAGGGAAGAACAGTTATAATTGAACAAAGCTGGGGAAGTCCTAAAGTAACCAAAGATGGTGTGACTGTTGCAAAAGCAATTGATCTGAAAGACAAATACAAAAATATTGGCGCTAAGCTTGTTCAGGATGTAGCTAATAACACAAATGAAGAAGCGGGAGATGGTACAACTACAGCAACTGTACTTGCTAGAGCGATTGCTAAAGAAGGTTTTGAGAAAATTAGTAAAGGTGCAAATCCAGTGGAAATCAGAAGGGGTAAGGTTTTTTTTTTTCTTTCATTTTAAATATTCCCATTTGATTCACAGCATATAAAATATTTCTAGACGGTCTCTTCCAGATATTCTGAAATTTGATATTAAGATTAGAGGTTTCTTCACTTTATACCATCCCATGGAAATTTCATTCTCTATTCTTACGTTAAAAAACAGTTTATTGACAACCATCATTGATGGTTCTTTACCGGTAACCTAACTGTAACGATGTTACAGAACATAACGGAAGTTTCTGATTGCTTCTTCACGCCATCTAGAACTTTCAGTATGTGCTTTACTGTGATATATGCTGCAATATGAGCTGTACAAAGCCATTGACTGGAATTATTTCTACAGGGTTTCCTAACAACATAACAAAGGGGGGTGGGATTGAACTGCACACCCTCATTTCAAACCTAAGAGCTACTACAGTGCTGAGATGATGCTGGTGCACAATCTACACCCTAAAGCTGGCCACACATCAGACCAACTTTCCTCCAACTGACCAACCGTCCAAATTGTCTGTCCAACTAAAATGCTTCCCCACACATCTAACCAACTTTTCAGCCAACTTGGGTAAGGGGGGCTGCTGCACTGATCCTCTCCTCACACTCAGCCGGGCCTGCTATCAGTGACAGGCAGGGGGACCCCAAGCTGGCAGGGGCAGCACAGCCAGTAGTGAAGTAGGCAGACACTAGTGGCCAGGTGTCCGCCTACTTATCGTTTAGTTGGGGGAACGATTAGTTGGTGGAATTCAAACATGTTTGATTTTCACCAACTAGTTGGAACGACTGTCTTTCAGTGTGTTTGAGCAAACGGCTGGCTATAGTTTGCTCCCACATACTAGACGGCTATCATTCCAAATAGTTGGCTGTTTAGAATGTTATCATTCTAGTGTAGCCAGCTTAAGGACGCTGACTAATGACACATAATCAAAACTGATCTAATACACTCTGCAAATAATATGGAGTAGAAGTGAGGTTCCTGGTACATAATTAATAATACAAAATAGTGGTTGCTCAGATCAACTTAATAGTCTTTCACAGGTGCTTGAAAAGGGAGGGGTCGGCTAGACTACAAAAAATAAAATGTTTCCTCCCCCCCCCCCTTCCCCAGCACACAGCAAAAGTCCAGCAATAAGATTTGAATACTACATTATAGAAATTCAGAGATCTTTGTTGCATAAATTTGCAAAAACAAAGATGTTTGAATTTATATTCTGCAGTATTCAAATCTTATTGCTGGAGTTTTGAAGTGAGCCTGGGGTGGGGGGCATTTTTTGTCTTTTTCTAGGCTACATATTAAGAATTGATACTATTATTGGAAGTCCTTGATTTGACATAATGTATTAGTTGTATTGGGGATCCATCTGATTGTGTTTACCTTACGTGGTGGATGGGCTCTCCTGTTTTGCCAGATATGCACTATATTCAAATTTCTTTGCATGATTTATCTGTTTTGATTATCTGTGTTTTAAAATTGTGCACAACATCTTTTTTCCTATTAACTTAACAATCCACTTTGTAAAGATTTCTGTGCCATAGTATGGTGTGCAGAGTGGATCTCCTCTTCCAAAGCCAGGGGACACAGAGGGTGGCATGGCAGCATGTGCTGCAACCTTGTTAGCTGAAGCACAGATGGCTGGCGTCGAATCACATGCGACCATGCCAGTTAAGTGGTTAAGCTGGCCACACATCTAAAGATTATCTGTCCAACCTGTTAAATCTGTTTGATTTAACCAACTTGCCAGACTGTTTTTCTCATTTGGGGGCTAAATGACCACCGATTCTCACTTGCTCACCTACCTTACCAGATTTTTGTGCCAGCCAACTAATTTTCTGGTTGGAAAGATATGGTGCATACACACGGTCAGACTTGGTAGATCAACGATTTTACCAACGATCCCATTAACGATGAACGATTTCTGACAGTTTAAATGAATATCGTCCAAATCTAACTGCAAACAGTCGATATCGTTATCTGACATGCGGGCACGGGCATCGGTCGTCGATGCAGGCCAAACATGTGAACGATAACTATTGTAAAAATTGTAACATCGTTCATATCGTCCAGAAAATCTGTCTGTGTACCCTCCAATAGTCTTTAGATGTGTGGCCAGTTTACTGCTCTCATTGCTATAGTAATGGGTTGCACCTGGTTTAAATATTAATTTGTATTTCACAGGTGTGATGTTGGCAGTTGATGCTGTTATTGCAGAGTTAAAGAAGCAGTCCAAGCCTGTCACAACTCCAGAAGAGATTGCTCAGGTGACTTTTTGTATATCTCAATCCAAGTGTGGGCAGTCATGGGTCTTGATAAAATGGCAAGTCAAGATGAGCTTCAGTGGCTTATCCATTCCTGCCTTTTTTAATCGATATTTTACATTCTGACTAAAAAAAAAAAAAAAAAAAGTAAGCAAGCTATTTTAATTTAATATTTGCCTATAGAGAAATTGCATGTAATATTTGGGTTTTCCAAGGTTTTTAGCTTTGTGTAACTTTGTTCCACATGGAATATCAAACTCAAACATTTTAATTTCACAGCATACACAGTACTCTGAGGGCCAACTAAAAATTTTTTTTATCAAGTTCCCCACCAGAGATTTGATATAGGTCAAGTTAGGTGAAAAACCAGCAATTTCAAAGTGCTCTAATAAAAGAATAGACAAGTTAAATAACTCAAAATTTGTTTGGCAAATCTTTGAGTATATAGCTATTCCCAAAAATTACAGCTCTGAAATTTTATTCCTTCCCATTTAATATACAATCCAAAAAAATAGACTTATTTTAAAATCTGACTATTAACTTTGGGCTTAAATTTCACTCATAAGCAAGTGAAATGGTTATATGCCAAAAAATGTAGCTTGAAATGTGCTGAAAATGGTTTTTATCCCAGCTTTCTGTGACTTTTCTGAGCTACCCCAAACATCCGCAGCAGTGAAAAATTCATACGCCGTGATACAAAAATGGCCTCTATTTTTAGTTACCTTCAAATGAAGATGAAGTAATGGTGGTTTCTGACTAACAACTTAGGTCATCATACATATTTTTTTTAAATGGTCAAGCAACCAGGGCTGGACAACTCCACTTGGATTGAACTACCTTTGTTTGAAAGAGGAGTTCCTTTTCAAATTATGTGGTCCTCTTAGCAGCTATTGTCTGGTGATCACCAGAGGAAAACAAAATACTGGTAAATACCAGACAATAACTGAAAAATTAAACAAAAAAAAAATTTCCACAGGTGGGGGGGGGGGGGGGAGGGTGGGAACTAAAGCACAGATCTCACCCATCTTGTGTCAAATAAAGGGGTCTTCTCATTGAATGCTGTAGATTGTCTATTTATATTAAAAGAAAAATGGTAATCCTTATTGGGTTACCATATTATTCCTACACATAGTAAGTTTCTTATTGAGACTGGAAATATTTACAAAAAATACATGATCATTATCAAGTGCAGATTTTTTAGTGCTGCTATTTGCTATTTTGGAAAGGTGGATTAATGTTGAACCAAGAGCCGCAAAGTATTTGTGGTGTTTTCTAAGATAAAAAATTCCCATTTAGTTTGTTTTTCTTAAAAAAACAACAACCTAGGTTTAATATGTATGGGTGAAAGTAGAAAGAACGGGTAGTGCCGAGTGTCCGGTTTCTATGCGCATGCGTGGAATTCCATTGTATGAGCCCCCCTTTGCGCCCGTAGCAGCTACTCAATTGTTGCTCCTGTGGGACGCGACCACCTGCCTGCACCGGCGTTTCAGCTTGCACCCCCTCCCCCACCCCAGGGAGTGCGAGCTGAAATGTGTGTGAAAAGTGACCTTTTTGGCACCCAAACGACAATTTTTGTGATCGCACCCAGCAATTTGGTCAGGTGTAGCTGTTTTACGCTGCTAAACCCGAAGTCTATGGATGCGATAATCTGCATCAATAGAACAGCGCCCAACAATCTCCCTTTAGATGGGAGATCGGGCGTGCTAAAACAATTGAATACTGCCCTATGACTGTACTGAAACAAGAGAGAAAGTAGGTGTATATGATAAAATGTATATACAAAATATATTTGCAGTATAGCACAATCAAATACTAGAACAGTAAAAATGATATTGGCAACAATGTATCAAATCCATGAACTAGACCAGTAGTTCCCAAACTTTTTTGAATCGCGGCGCCCTAGTGCATCAGAATTGTTTTCACGGCACCCCTAAGCCAAAAGTTTGTTATTGAGAAATTCAGAAATTTTTTTTTTAGTTAAGTGAAGTAAATTGTGCTTACCTGTCATCCTTAGGTTCATTTATGTAGTGGGTGACAGGTTTGCGCTTCTGCTTGTTCACATATTTACATTACATTGCCATAAATAATTTGATTTGGTGCTGGACCAACAACCTGAGGCACCCCTGCAAGTGTCCCGAGGAACACCAGGGTGCCGTGGCGCACAGTTTGGTTACCAGTGCTCTAGAGATCTGTTAATGGACCAGGAGAGATTCAGATATCTGGGGATGGAATGAATTCCAATATGAGTATTGTAATGTGAAAAGTTAATATAGATGCTGAGAGCCAGCTGAGCCAGCTGAGCTGAATAAATGTCCCAGTCTCTGCTCTTATACATTTCAAGGAGACACCATACAAGTACAAATGAATGGTAAATGTCTTCAACCAGTGGTTCTCTTAACTGGGTGCTGTGGCACCCTGCGGTTCAGCATTACACATTCAAAGTAAAAAATGGTTTACTCAAGTTTCAACATCCATACTTTGGAAAAATAAAATGCAGGTAAATTAGTGCACTTGCATAAGTCAGATGTAGGAGGAGAAAATATAAAAATCATTCACAACTTCTACTTTGTAAAGACTTTAGCAATGTTTTTGCAGGTTGCTACAATATCTGCGAATGGAGATCAAGAAATTGGTAACATTATTTCAGATGCTATGAAAAAAGTTGGTCGTAAAGGGGTCATAACTGTCAAGGTATGTATTTTTTTTCTTTTCTTTGAAATTACGATGAAAAGTAGCTTTATATCTTTGTGTTACAGGGAAAGGCATGGCCTACAGAACAGGAACACTACCTTCGCTATTTGCATTGTGGCCAACCATCTGGTTGCTGGACCATTACTCCTCTAAATCGTGTACCATAATTACAGTACATACATATATGCAGCCTTTAGACAGAGGCTAGAGCTGTTTAAACAAATACTACTTTTGCTTCATCTGGTGACTAAATATACAAAACATCATCTAGGTAGCCAGCGAATAAATATGCTGGAGCTTGCGATATATATCATTCACCACTTTGTGACTAGAGATGTATTCTACCTAAGCCTAGTTACATATTTCTGCAGTGTACAACATTTGTAGTCCAATCGCTGACTACTTTGCCCTCAAAATTACCTCATCTACAGTATTATCTAATGGTTTGGATGGTTAAAACTGATATCTCCTGTGGTTTATTAAAAACATGTCCAGGCCTCCCTACCTTGAGATTTGCTTAGCCTATGCTTGCAAGCATTGGCTAAGTAGCATTTGCACTCTCCAGGTACCCTTGGCTGGTAGGCACAAAAAGAAATGTGGCCCCTTTTTAGTTGAATAAACTATTCTCCTAATGTTATGTTACTAATTGTAATATAATTGTAAACTGCCTCCTTTATGTTAAAATTATTTTGTTGGCTATTCTACTGCAGCTATCCTTTTTTTCTTCTTCGTTCCTCCATGGCAGCCACATATTGGGTTCCCCTTAGTATAGACGGTAAGTTTTTTTCAGGGACCGGTCCCTCACTGCATATATGAAGCTGAAGACATGAAGGAGCACACATAACGGATACAAAGTCTTACATGAGGGATTTATTAAAGGTTTGGTAGTTTTAACAATCAGTATAAATATCAGCTGTACGTGTACTTCTGGAAAGAAAACTAGCAGAAGATGAATTGGTGAAAAGATTCTGTCAAGCAGTTAAGATCTGTCCACAAGTTAAATCCTTCATAGCCCCATGTGGTTTGAACTTGGGGCTTTATTCAGGTTGGATCGCACAGCTGCGTTCGCTCGCAGCCGGCCGATGTTTGCATTTTGCGTATGCATCACAGTGCGCAAACCGGCCGCTGCAATCACAGTGAGCACGCAGAGTCTTCACACAGTGATTGACATGAAGTGACCATTTGCCTGTGCGTTTGAATGCCTGTTACAGGGGCGTGCATAATTAAGACCCTGCAAATGTATATATTGGCAGTGGTCTAGATGGTGACCAGGAAATTTATCAGTTTGTGGTAGGGTTAGGTGAACCACAACTGTGCAAATGGTTCTGATGTTACCGATGTTTTTGCTGACTTGCGGAAGCATGTCATGGGAAGTGGACAGCTCTATACAGTGATGTGTGTCTTGGTAAAGTGCTACGGTGACGTACGATTGCATTCATTAGCATATTTTTGCAGCTAGCAGATGCGTGCAAACACAGCCATGCGATCCAACCTGAATAAGGCCTTTAGTCCTGAGAGCCTTGATGGTTGCTCCATTTGAACCTCTAGAAGAAGTTTCTCTAAAACATCTAACATTGAAAGTAAATTTTTGTAATTGCGAGATCATCAACAAGAAGTGTAAGTGAACCGCAGGCCCTGTGGGCAGAGGAGCTATACATGAAAATTAGGCCAGACATATTGAGGACAAAGAGTTTCGTACCAAAGGTGGTCTCCTCTTTTCACCTCAAAGATATCGTGCTACCAGCTTTTTTTCTCTCAGCCAAGGAAAAGCTTCAGTAGAAGAGATTTGTAAAGCATGGTCATCTGTACATACATTTACTACTCATTATGCAGTGGACTTGTCAAGTGCTCATTTTGGAGATGAGGTACTTCAAGAGGCACTCAAATAAGAGCTTTAGTATACAGAATTATAGATCTGGTTATTGGCCCCTTATGTGTGTATTAGCTTTGGTACGTCCCAAGGTGCGGCTGCCATGGAGGAATGAAGACGAAAACATCGGATTATACTTAAAGATAATTCTGTTTGTTTGAGAAACTCCATGGCAGCCCATAGATACCCTCCCGATTATAAGGAGACACTCAAAAAGACACAGAACAGGAGGAAGAGGTTGGATTATATGCAGTGAGGGGGTGGTCCCTGAAAAAAAAACTTCCTGTCTATACTAAGGGGAACAGGTCCTATACCCAATGAGTGCCTGTCATGGAGTCTCTCGAAGAAACTGAATTATCGGTAAGTATAATCCGATGTGTTCTTCTTCATTCCTCCATGGCAGGTGGAATTGGGAATTGGAGAAATTTCAGATGAAACTTCTTACAAAATGGAACAAATGTAGTCCAGTTCATCACTCCTTTCTAGGGGGTACCAGTTGACAATGTATGCTAGTAACTATGGACTTACTGTTTGTGGAGGCTGTAAACCCTTTAGGTAACATTTTTACAGTGTTTGCACTCCAGATGATTCAAAGCTTCTGATACGTGTGCTGGAATTCAGTGTTTTCTGTTCTCTAGCCAGAGCATTACTTTTCTTGGTAGGAAGGTTCATAAAGGTCAGAAAATCTACAAGATTGCCTCATAGTCACGAGAGGCCAGCAGGATCTTGTGATGGGTGGTTTCAAATGTTCGATCAATGAACTGTTTATTCCATGGCTGTAGAGCTGGAAAGCAGATGTTCACAAGTCAGGCCTTTTCATTGCAGGCAATAATTCCTTCACCTGGAAGTTTACCTTCTAAAAGTCAGGTGGAATCGGCAAAATTTAGGAATCTGGATGCATTTCTGCTAGATGCCGTTTTGGGGCTTTGCAGCTTCCATCTAATCTATAGTGATTCTTCTATAAGTTCTCAGTGTATAGAGGTGATCTGTCGGAGCCTCCTGTGTGGCGCAGCACAAAGCCTCTGATGACCAATTGTGTTGGGTTGCCACTTGGTATTTGGTGCATACCTTCACAAAGTTTTATTGAATTAATACGGTTTCTTCCAAAGACAGAAGTTTCTACATCAGGGTCCATAGGGTATCCACAGGATACCTTGGGGTATAGGTGATGACGTCAGGCATCGGGCACCATAGAGTTAAGCTTTCAGCCTCCCAGGATGCACTAGGGTCCCCCTTCTATACCCTGCCCCCGAGCCAAGGCATCTCAGTTTCGTTGGTGCCCGGCTCGGAGTCGGAGCACCTGTTTAGAGGGGGCATAAGGATAGCCCCTGAAGTTTTCTTCAAGGCAGCTGTGGCTGCCCATCTGGAAGTACAGCATGGACAGTCACTACTGACGTCCATGCTATCTTCCCTACACCCCCGCCGGTACCAGAACGCCGGTACTGATTCGGGGATGCTGGTAAGCATCTGGGGTCACAGCTAGCGGTGACCCCAGATGTTTTGGACCATGGCTGGATTCAAGGGGGCAGCAGGTAAGCAGCAGGGTCCCGCGGTGGGTCCCCGCTGAACACATGGTCCAGAGTCCCCAGGCAGGGGGCTCCCTGGGGACTGGCTGCAGCGTGGAGCCAGGTTACAACCTGCGCTTCCACTACTCCCCTGGGACAGCGGACCGCAACTGAGCGGTAGCGCTGCGGCGTCCCAGGGGTTAATTGCATCCCAGGGGAGCGCGACTTCCCTGTACACAGCCGGCGCCTCCCCCGCTGCACACAGCCCTCTCTGCCGATTGGCCCTGTGGCAGCGCTCCTCCCCCAGGCCGGCCTCCTCTCTGCTCCTCGGTGGCCATGTTTACAGAAGCATGGTGAACGCTGCTGGAAGCTGCTGATCGGTGGCATCGTGGTCTGGGTCCCCCGGCATACCTCTCCTCCGTTGAAACAGGTCTGTGTATGCAGCGCTGTGTCCTACCAGGCTCTGTCTGCGTAGTTGAGGATCAGCACTGATAGTGCAGGGATTAATTTCTTTGCATTGTATGTGACTTCTGCTAGCATCTGCTGCCAGTACTTTCAATTTCTACTGTCAGCCATTTCACTGTCCCTGCTCTTCTTCTGCTAAAGCCCTTGCGGTGCGGTGATTGCAGGGTGGTTCTCCCACTATACTAACGAGTATCAGTGAGAGGGGTCACATACTTACCATCATGTCTGAGAGTCAATTTCCTCTCCAGCTTCTGTGTACTACGTGCAAGGTATCAATAGCGGAGGGGGAGGGTAACACGGAGGGGCTATGTCGGCAGTGTTTTTTATTGACGCGGCCAATTACTGTGTCAGCTCCGGTACAGGAACTGCCCTGGGCTTGTTTCGCCAAAGCGCTTACAACCCTAGTGGGCCAGTTAGCTCCACAACCTGTGTTCTCACAGATGGGATTGTCCCAGCAGTCAGTGGTGTCGTCACCCATGCAGGGTTTCCCGAGACAACTGATGGTACCCCACAGTCTCCCTATTTCCCCTCCTCAGGTCTCTCAGGAGCCTGCGTGGGTTAATTCACTGACAAGTTCTGTACAGCATTTGTCGGACGTGTTACAAGGAGTCTGTGTTGCGGCCACATAAGCGGCCGGTGGAGTCTCTGTCCGCTCCTTATGAGGATGACGACGTGACATCCGATGGGGAGATTCTGGATCTATCTGACCAAGAACCTCTCCGTACTAAAGAGTCGGACGCTAAGTCCAAGGTTTATATTCCTGGCCTTATTCGGGCAGTCCGCAGAGCTTTAGTTATTGAGGATGACTATCCTCCGGTGTCCAAGTCCAAATATGCCTTTTTTAAGGATATTAAGGGTGACGCCACTGTGTTTCCTCTTTCGGATCAGTTAGTAGACCATTTAGAGGAGGCGTGGAAACATCCTGTAAACGGTATTAGCCTCAAAGACGCTTAGCGGTGGCTTACCCGTTTGCGGATAATTATTTTTCTAAGTGGGAATCCCTTCCACAGGTGGATTCTCATGTGACACGCCTAGTCCGAAGTGCCACATTGCCCATGCCCTCCATGTCCTCCTTGAAGAATGCTACGGACCGTAAGGTGGAGATCTGCCTAAAGTCCATTTATTCCCTTGCGGGGGGGGGGGGGGGGTCATCCAGACCGGCTATGGCCGTATGTTGGGTAGCCAGAGCTATGGAGCGCTGGGCCGATAGTTTGGAGGCGTCTTTGGATTCCGACTGTTCGGCTGAACAGGCCGAGTTGGTAGGCAATCTCCGGGATTCGGCCACTTACATCAATGAAGCGGCCTTGGATATCAGTACCCTAACTTCTCAGATTTCTTCGGCAGCTGTAGCTGCTCGTCGCACCTTATGGTTGCGATCTTGGAAGGCGGACGCTGATTCCAAAAAGGGCTTTGTAAGCTTTGCCTTTTTATGGAGAAGTCCTATTTGGTCCGGAACTGGACAAAATTGTTGCCACGCTGGCGGCAGCCAAATCTGCATGTCTCCCATCTGCTGCGGTCCCTTCCAGTTCAGTACACAGTTCTTTCGGCCTTACAGGGCCCAGGGTAGGCCTAAAGCACAGTCTTTTCCTCGTCAGGCTGGCCCCAAAAAATCAGCCAAGCCCCGGAAACAGGCCTGGAGTACTAGACGTCCGGCCCCTAAGTCAGATGACAAGCCTGCGGCCTGACTGTCCGGGCCTCCCTTTGGGGGATCCCAAAGTGGGACCGCCTGTTGCAGTTCGCCCAGTGTTGGTCGATAACCACAACAGACATTTGGGTTCACGAGGTGGTTTCTCACGGGTATGCACTCTCCTTTCGGCACAGGCCTCCGTCCCGATTCTTCACCACGGGCCTTCCATTAGACCGGAACAAAGCCGTGGAACTGCGGAAGGTTTTGCACACTATGCTCCAGGCTGGAGTTATAGTGCCTGTTCCATTCTCCCAGAGGGGCCAGGGTTTCTATTCCAATCTATTTTTGGTGCAGAAACCCAATGGGTCGTACCGTCCGATTCTCAACCTCAAGGCCCTCAACAAGTTCTTGCGGGTGCCGCGTTTTCGGATGGAGACCCTACGGCCCATCATTCGTTCGCTGGAACCTGGGGATTACATGGTGTCATTGGACATACAGGACGCTTACCTGCATGTCCCTATTCTTTTATGCCATGAGGTTACTGGGCTCCATGGTGTCAGTATTCAATATGGTGGAATATGCCCAGTTTCACTCCAGACCTCTGCAGCAATTGATCCTGTCCAAATGGAATGATGTGCGCACCTTTATGCAAGGTGTTCTTCGAATTCAGCCACCTTTTGTTCCACCGGTGGCGCCTTGGGATTTAGCTGTGGTCCCGAGGGCTCTCCAGGGACCGCATTGAACCACTGGGCTCAGTGGACCTTAAATGGCTTACAGCTAACACAATATTCCTTCTGGCCATTGCTGCGGCCAGACGTGTTTCTGATTTAGGGACTCTCTCCTGTAGACCCCCTTTTCTGATTTTTCATAGGAACAGGGTGGTGCTGCGCACTCGTCCGGGATTCCTTCCCAAAGTTGTTTCAAGTTTCCACATCAACGAGGACATCGTTGTGCCGGCTTTTAACTCACCTGATCTTTCAGTGTGTGAGGCCACTTTGGGCGTTGTGCGGGCCTTAAGAATTTATGTTGACCGCACTTCTTTGTTTAGGAAGTCGGACACCTTGTTTGTCCTCTATGGCTTCCGTAAAAAGGGTTGGCCTGCTTCAAAGCGAACTTTGGCAGGTTGGATTCGTAGGCTTCTGAAATTGCCATATCTTCATGAAGGTCTTCTGGTTCCATCCTCTGTGAGGGCTCATTCCACTAGGTCTGTGGGTCCTTCGTGGGCAGCTCGACGTGGTGCCTTTGCAGTCCAGATCTGCAAGGCTGCCACGTGGTCCTCTGTCCATACCTTTTGTGAGGTATTATGCGTTTGACACCTTTGCGCCTCAGGATGCTTCCTACAGGCGGCGGATTCTCCTTTTCAGCACAGGAGCGTCCCCACCCTTGAAGGATACTGCTTTGGGACATCCACAAGGTATCCTGTGGATACCCTATGGACCCTGATGTAGAAAATGAGAGATGGTAAAAACTTACCCTTGTTATCTCTATTTCTACGAAGTCCATAGGGTTCCACAGGACTCCCGCCCTGTCGCACCTGTGCTGCAGATGGGCTTTACTCTGGTCACCGGTTTTTCCGTCTCCCTCTGGTGAGAATGTGATTCTTGTGTGTCCAGATCTTTCTTCTCTCTTCCTTCTCCTCCGGCCTATGGCTTTGGTACGTAACTGAGATGCCTTGGCTCGGGGGCGGGGTATAGGAGGGGGACCCTAGTGCATCCTGGGAGGCTGAAAACTTAACTCTATGGTGCCCGATGCCTGACGTCATCACATATACCCCAAGGTATCCTGTAGAACCCTATGGACTTCGTAGAAATAGAGATAACAAAGGTAAGTTCTTACCATATCTCATATTTTTTGTGCCCAACACCTTACATCCAAAGCTATAGAACCTACTTCACCTTGGTGACAGTTTTGGGACATCCCCATGGTTAATTTTAAATACCTAGTTTCCCTGCATCATGCTTTGTTTTAATTGAGAAACACTTGCATAGTGTATTGTGGGGCAAAGTCCCCATGAAACCCTAACTGCATCTTTTCCTGATCTAGCTGGAACACATATATGTTAAATGACTGTTAGGTAATGGGTGGTACTAATTATTCCTAAGAATACCTTGGAAACGTGCTCTGTTAGGGTTCCATGAGGACCAGTTTGAAAACCCTGAGCTATGGAAAAAGGATGTAATGAAAGTACAAAAATTTAATTATCTGCTTTTTAAGTATGGGGAAATTTGGTTTTTACTTTCAAGATTAAAAAATAAATCTTGCCTGAGGTAAAGGGAACATATTCGGCAAAATATTTTAAGAAGAGTAGATTCTCTTTCTATACAGTACTAGCTGATGTACCCGGCGTTGCCTGTGTTTTAAATCTTCAAGTGATTAAGTTTTATTATGTGATGTCGTCCAAATCCAGCCAGTGGAAGGGCCAGAATAGGCTCCCCGGGTCAAATTTCTGCCCAGCTTACACAAACGGGAGGTCTGACTGGAGCCCTAACCCCCCCAAAAAACCTGGCCAGGATCCAACTACCACCTTGCGTTGGTTTCATCCAAATCTGTGCAGGGCTGTCCAAATGCATAACTGGACAGGCAGACAAATAAACAGACCAATGAATTTTATATATAAGATGGACAATTGTGAAGTCCTAAAAATGTCTACACATTTTTTAATTATTTAGCCATTACTATTGTACAGTTGTCTGTGTCAAAAAGTGCTAAATACATGAACAGTGTAATCTGAGCTACAAGTGACTTGTGCTCTATAGGTTTTTAAGTTATGTTAAATGTTTTTTCAGGATGGAAAAACACTTCATGATGAGCTGGAGATAATTGAAGGGTTGAAATTTGATAGAGGCTACATTTCTCCATACTTTATAAACACTACTAAAGGTAAGTATGCTTTGTTAGTATAAGTGTTCAATCTGCCATTGTGGAGTTAAACCTAATTGTCAGAAAACGTAAGGCTCTTTTTTTCTTTAAACAGAAAAATGGATAGAAATTCATGAAAGCTTAATGTACACTGTTAATATGCTTTTCATCAATGAGTAGTATGTACCACCCAGCACAGCATTCATAGCAATAAGCAATTGTGTTTGAAACATTATGTTGTCTAGGTACCATGAAGAGGTGACCCTTACCTAAGGCATGGTACACGCCTAAAGATTTATCTGCCCAATCTGTCTGGTGGGGAAGGAAAATCTGGTAATGTCTGGGAGCAAATGACAATCAAAATTTGCTCCCAAATGCCAGAAAACGAACAATGGTTGTTCAGACAGTTGGTTGAATCAGTTTGATTTATCATTTAACCAATTTATTCAAATAATTTGTCTCTCTTCTTGCGTTTGGGAGCAAATGATTTACATTTGCTCCCATACAGTACCAGATATTTCTTTCCACCAGGCAGATTGGACAGAAATATTTAGGTGTGTACCCAGTCTAATAAAGACTGTCAGATTGTAATGTGCAAGACCGATTACCTGAAGCGGGGAGCAAGAGACCGGAGTTCATAAGGTCTTTTCAACTAATTGCTATGCTTTATGGTGTTACTATCTGTGGGCCTGATTCTGAGATGTAAGCATACCTGATGGTTTGCGTACATCTCTGAATGTTGGAGCTCTGAGCATGCAGAGGACCCACTCTGCGCATGTGCAGAATGGGTCCTGGCGTGATTGCTCAGTCAGTCCCTCCACACACACACACACACACACACACACACACACACACACACACACACACACACACACACACACACACGGACACACACACACACACGGACACACGCGCACACACGCACACACACACACACACGGACACACACACGGACACACGGACACACACACGGACACACACACACACACACACACGGACACACACACGGACAGTTTTGGAGGCATGTCGAGTGCAGGGATGCAGACTTCCTGGACCTGGCAGTCCAGTTCAGACAGCCAGGCTGAGTAAATTGGTCGCAATGGTGATCCGGGCAGCATCTATGGGATCCCAGATGCATGCAGCAGGTGTCTTTCCTTCAGACACTTCCTGCTGCTTCTGCATTTAATTGAACGGTATTACTCAGCCGCTTCCCTGCTGCTGTGCATTACAGACCATCTCTGAAAGTGTGCACTGATTACTTCTACACCTGCTCCAAGCAGAGCATCTCTGACCATTCAAATGACGTTTTGTGAATCCTAAATTGTCTCAGAATGTCTGCAGGGTCTACCGCAGTATGAAGTACTGTCATTTTGTGAAATCTGTTAAGAGATCGTTAGACGATGCAGGGGCTGGCGTGACACGCCTCATTCTGCTTACAATATAACTGGTAAGGATGGCAAGTTTTCGACTTTATTTTTGTTATTGCAGGTCAGAAGTGTGAATTTCAGGATGCTTATCTTCTACTAAGTGAAAAGAAAATCTCCAGTGTTCAGTCTATAGTACCAGCTCTTGAAATTGCTAATGCTCACCGCAAGCCCTTGGTCATAATAGCTGAAGATGTTGATGGGGAAGCTTTGAGTACTCTAGTTTTAAACAGGTACTACAATCTGTTTAGGAGTAGGATATTGCAAACTAGACTGCATATCTCTCATACTGTTGCTTTGCTAGAAGTTGCTGAATAGACAGTCTAATGCTGGGTACATATTGCAGATATATTGGCCGATCAATTAATTGGCCAATATATCCTTTCAGACCTATCGAGTTTGCTCTGCTGCGCTGCCAATGGCAGATATCTGTCCCTACTGACCACCTGTACACTTTCTGCAGAGGCCGCGGGAAAGGGGGTGCAACATGCCCCCGGCCAGATGATGCTTGTTCAGTATGTGTGAACGACCATCATCTGCAGATATATCGGTCAGGTGTGTACCCAGCTTTACTATTGCATGGGGGAGGGTGGTATGAACAGGGTAAGTGACACTGTCTTTATTAGTTGAACTAGTGTGCCCGTGGTGAACATTTCGCCAATTTGAACACAGAACATATGTGCAGAAAATGCTTTGCTAGATAATGGCTAGATCTTATGTTAATACGACGGAATCGGGTAAATAAAAGATATGTGAAACCTAACCGGCTAAGCCTAGGCCTCTTATGCTTTTTGGGGATTTTTTATTGTAACATTTTGTCAATTTGTAAGTGTGATGATATATTTGGCCATGGACTCTGAAGCAAAATGGACTGTTTCCAGGGGGTATTGCAAGCTGAGCCCCTATAGACGCAAATGATGATGCACTGTTATTCCGCCTCAGTCTCCCAGCCTCCTGCCAATCAGCGGCTGCCGGCAGCTCTCGTGGAAAGCAGAGAAGAGATGTTGCTATCGAGGTACAAACCCGGTACTGATTGGCTGGGAGTTGCGAGCCTGGATTAGACATGTTGGAGAAAGTAGGTGAGGGAAGAGCTCCCCCTATGGCAGCAGCCTCACATGTTGTGCCACCCGCGCCCTCCATCATTATGTAATAGCTACGTCACGATGGCCAATCAGGAGCCAAACTGAGCAGAATGTAAATAGTGTCAGCACATGGCTAGGGCGCCGGGTCCATGTGAGCACAGACCACCAGTAGTGCATGAGAACAGCAGCCGGCGGCAGTCACACCTATCCCGCATCACTGTGCGGCTCTGTGTTCTGGTAGCTTTCTTGACATTTTCAGGTTGGCTATACCAAAGCATTTATTATGGCTCTTGGCAATTTCCCCCCCCCCCCCATATCAGATTCTATCGTGCCATTTCTAGTATTACTTTTGCAGTAGTATAGTAAAATACTGCATTGGATATTGGGTATTTTAAAAAAAAAAAAACTTTTTCTTTTTTTCTTTTTAGGCTGAAAGTCGGTCTTCAAGTGGTTGCTGTAAAGGCTCCAGGGTTTGGTGATAACCGAAAGAATCAGCTGAAGGATATGGCCATTGCTTCTGGTGGTGCAGTAAGTAAATATTGACCGGTTCATAGGCTTTCTGAAAATTTTTCATCCAAGAAAACCTAAGCATGGAGACACCTGGAATTTAAAAAAAAAAAAATCTCTTTATACCCATATCTTTCTAAGGCTGGGTACACACCTAAACGATGTTCAGGGCGATTTGCCTTCACCCTGGATATCGCATGATTGCCGGTAAACACTGCACAATTTAATGAACAACGGAACAATTACTTGTTCTGTCCTTCAGTAATACGTATGGCGCCACATGCGATATCATGTGATTGACTGTGCAGCACAACCAATGACGCATGTGACCAGCGGGAGCGCACAATTGTGCATACACACTAGGCAATAAACACGATTTGTCGTGCCGATATTGTCCTGGTGTGTATGCACCCTAACTGGCAGGAAAAAGATTAAACATCTTAAGTATGTTTTAAAAGTACACACGGGACGATTCCATTGTTTTTTGGTTTTTTTATGTCGCTGTAATGTTGCCCAATGTTGCAATTCAAATGTTTTAGGTGACCATTAATTATCTCGTTCTTCATGGGTAATTAGACCGGGTTTAGACATTTTACACAGCTAAAGCCCACGTTAGGGCGCCAAAACCAGGATTTATCACACATAGACTAGATAGGTGGTTCTCATCTCCAGTCCTTCAGTATAGCCAACAGTGGGGGCAGTTCAATAGTTTTTTAAAGGCATGATATTTAATGAGCGCCCAGTGTTGCAAATCAGTTGTTCTGGGCGCTCATTATCGCCCTCTTCGCCCTGGGTTTAGCCATGTAAAATGCCTAAACCTGTCTAAAGTTCTAGCGCACCCTAATCAAGGGGGTTTCTCACACATTTCTGCTCTCACCCTCCTGAGAGGAATGCCAGCGGCTATCGCGCCTTGACGGAACAATAGTTGAATTGCGGCGTCTTAGGATAAAAGCCGCCGGCAAAACAATTTCATTTTGCCCCACTGTGTATTTTGTGGATTTCTTTAATGCGCAGGTGAGTTAATCTATTTTGCCGTCAGTAATTATCCCACCTGCTTCCACAGACACATTTTCAAAACATTGCCTGTTGGGGATGCATAAGGGTTGAGGCTGAGAATGACTGGACTAGACTTTGCTGTATGGCATCTAAAAGAACCTAGTTCTAATATTTGGCCCCCTTCATATGAAAACTTGGACAGCGCTGGTCTAGTCTGATGAAAATAGTAATAAGTAGAATAATGAAAAATCGATGTTCTGTTTTTAGTTATTTTCTGTAATACGTATAATTTTAGGTTTTTGGAGAAGAAGGATTAACCCTGAATATAGAAGACATTCAACCCCATGACTTTGGAAAAGTGGGAGAAGTTATTGTAACTAAAGATGACACTATGATATTGAAAGGAAAGGGAGATAAAGCTCAGATAGAGAAACGAATTCAAGAAATCCATGAACAACTCGAGTCTACAACTAGTGAATATGAAAAAGAGAAATTAAATGAGAGATTGGCAAAACTTTCTGATGGTGTTGCTGTAATAAAGGTATAATTTTTTTCTTCGTCATTGTATCTAAGATACATCTGTGTTATCTTAGCAGCAGAAACCGTTTGTTTATAAAGAAAAAAAGACTATTTTCTCGTTGTCAGGCATTCATTATATTATATTCATTCCTTTTTTGTGTGTTTTTTTTTTTTTTTTCTTTTTTATTTATATATTTTTTTTTTCCTTTTTTTTTTTTTTTTTTTTTTTTTTTTTCTGCCATGCTTTTATTCAGGTTGGCGGAACAAGTGATGTTGAAGTGAATGAAAAGAAAGACAGAGTAACTGATGCATTAAATGCTACACGTGCTGCTGTGGAAGAAGGCATTGTGTTGGGAGGTGGTTGTGCACTGTTGCGTTGCATCCCAGCTCTTGATTCTCTGACACCTTCAAATGATGATCAGAAAATTGGTATGTTGATTGTACACAAAATAAAAGGCTCTCAAACAGATAAACTGTATAGTTAAAAAAAGGATAAAATGTTCATAAATTATCCTGTTACTGTAATCTGGTTAATACTGAATGTGGTGATCTTTTTGGAATATATTAATTGGTTTTATATCTGTCAAAAAAAATTCAGTCACATTTATAGAGCAGAAAATGTGTTCATCAAATCTACCACAGAGGTGGCAGACAAAGCCAGTTAGGGCTCAATCCAATTAGCCGTGAGTCCTCTAGCGACGTAAGCATGCAGCTGTATGTGGCACTTACGGTACCACAGAGATCAAAAATGTGTAAGATAAGGAGGGGGAAATTGCAGTACCATTGCCGATGTTTCTATGCCATTGCAACGGCAACTCTCCCCCTTTGCAGTTAATTGGATTGACCTCATATGCTCATATTCTGCACAGAAGGAGAACTTAAAATTGCTTACTTGGACTAGTAAAAGTATATGGAATCAAGTGGTAATTGGTGGTGGTTTTTTTTTTTTTTTTTTTTTTCTTTTAATTTAGGAACTGAAATTATAAGACGAACACTAAAGATTCCTGCTATGACCATAGCAAAGAATGCTGGTGTTGAAGGATCACTGATAGTTGAGAAAATTCTACAGAGCCCTACTGATATTGGATATGATGCCATGCTTGGGGAATTTGTCAATATGATAGAAAAAGGAATCATAGATCCCACAAAGGTAACGTTTTAATCATTGAGTGTTAATGAGCATACACACTAAACGATATGCTCCCTGAGCGATATCGTCTAGTGTGTCCCTGGCAGAGTGTGCTCAATGTCGTTTATGACATTGAGCACACCCGCTGAAAGATATCATTAACGATATCGTTCAGTGCCGGGCTCTTTCCCCCATTCCCCAACATGCAGCAACTTGACAATATCGTCAGGTTGGCCTGCATGTTTCCCCGATGAACGATAAAGACTAATGACCTGTGGGAACGCGAATCGTTCGTCCACTTTATCGTCCATTTTTTTACCTAAATAATGAACGTTATCGTTCAGTTGTCCACTTTAATCGCCCAGTGTGTACGCACCTTAACTTCTCGCTCATCTAACAGGTGATAAATGATGTTCAGTGGCAAACCTTGCCCTCAAGTGCTTATTGTTCATATGCTTAATGTGACCAGGAAACCTTTATTTCACACAGCGTGCCATCAAATGAGATTTTTTTTTTTTTTAATTATACTTTATTTTGTTTGCTATAAAAAAAAAACACACCCAAAATCTTCCCATGCGATCCTGTCTAAGCGAAAGAAGTAGACTAGCTACTTCTGTCTGTAAGCTTGTGTACTTGGCAAACTTCTGCCTAGTCATGTATTTGATAAATTGGGGGTACAAAAAACAAGGGGGTTTTCTCACTGTTTCCATTACCAGAACTAGGCTTGACCAGTCAGGACTAGTGAGCCCATACAGTAGAGACTTGCAAGTTTCCACCAGCCTTAGAGCATTTGGCACAAGGGTTCTAAGGCTCATCTTCATATCCCATCAGCTTTGGGTACAGTGGTAATGGTTAACCTGTTAAACATTGTTTATAAGATTATCGAAAGATGCTAGCTGGCCCTTGATGCCTGGGCATACTGGCACTTGTTCTCAAAGTGCCACCATTCCCTGGCAGCTTTGTTATGGCTAGTAGTAAACCTGTAAAAGAAAAATGTATTTAGGCAGTGAGTGAACAATCAGTTCTTGAAGATAGGTTTGAAGCAGGAAAAATGGGCAAACTTAAGGATCTGAGTGACTGAGACAAGGACCATGTTGTGATGGCTAGACTGGGTCAGAGGATCTCTAAAACAGCAGATCTTGTGGGGGTGTTCCCAGTAAGCAGTGGTTTGTACTTAAAAAAACGTGGTCCAAGGAAGGATAACTGGTGACAGGGTCATGGACGCAAAAGGCTCATTGATGCGCGTGGGGAGTAAAGGCTAGCCCGTCTGGTACTATCCCATAGCAGAGCTACTGTAGCACAAATTGCTGAAAAAGGTAATGTTGGCTAAAATAGAAAGTCCCGTGCTGACTGGCCTCTGTCCACCACAGAAATAGCCTACAATGAGCAGAACTGGTCCTTGGAGGAATGGAACAAGACGGCTTGGTCTAATGAATCACTTTTTTTATGTCATGAGGATGACCGGGTGTGTGTGCATTGGTTTCCTGGGAAAGAGAAGGCACCAGGATGCACTGTGGGAAGAAGACAAGCTGGCAGAGGCAGTGTAATGCTCTGGCCAATGTTCTGCTGGGAAGCCCTGGGCCCTGGCATTCATGTGAATGTTTTGACACCTACCAACTACCTAAACATTGCTGCAGACGAAGTACACCCCCTCATGGCAACAGTGTTCCCTAATTGAAATAGACTTTCAGCTGGATAATGCGCCCTGCCTCACTGCAAAAATTGTTCACAATATTAGACAAGTGGTTTAATGTTATAGCTGATTTGTGTGTGTCCCAAAGTCCAGGGGAAGATCCCTATTGCTATTGACACTAGAGCTGGTTGAACTCAGGAGGGGGGCCTGCATGTTTTTTCTGCAGACCCCACACTCGGGGTAAACAGGCCTCATACCAACTGGTCCAGGATGGTCAATTCTACTGCTGGTAATATAAAAATTGTGGGGGGGGGGGTGTCTCAGTCTGTCCTTCCAACAGCGAGATGGCTACACTAGGAACTAAATTGCTGTCTAGCTAGTCTGTTTTGCCACTGCGGTCTGTGTAGTTAAATCTAGTGCCCATTGCAGTTATATTTTATACTCTGCCTTGTATGTAACTTGTGCTAGCTGTCTGTGTTTTATTTTTTTCTCTCTCTACTGTCAGCTTATACCTTTCCCTTTCACAATACCCCTGGGATACTGGTGTATAAGGGGGTTCACGGTACTTCACATCTACCTGTATTTATGAAGGCTGTCGCATACTGCGTGTGTTGCATGCTGTTTAGTGCCATATCGTGTGTTATACTGTCCTTACAGCTATGTCTAGCAAAGGCAAGGGTAACAAGCAGGCTGCTGCTCCTATACTGGTCTCTTGCAGGTTCTGTTCAGCAGGATTAACCCAGGAGGATTTAATTCAAGATGGTCTATGTGCAACTTGTTATACTGCCCCAGGCCAGTCAGCCCCTGCTCAGGAACCCCCCTGGGCTTCCTTTTCACAGATGTTTGCAAAAATTGCGGATCGCCTAGTAGTCCCTGCGATAGCTCCCCCTATGGGCTTGCCATAACTGGTACACTCACCGATACCAGTAACTGCTATACCTCCTCCATGGGTTGACATGCTCTCTACTTCAGTGCAGAGTCTAGCCGCTACTTCTACAGCATTTCAATAAATGTTCCAAAGTGAGAGGCCCCAGTAAAACTACTAAACGTGCTGTATTCTCCTCAGTCCACACAGTTCTCTGATTCTGAGGGTATAGTCTGGGGAGGCAGAAGATGCAGATCTCTCACTCAGTCCCCCTCAGGGGGGAGGAGGAGCTTCAGTTTAAAGTGAATCTACCTGCACTAGTGAGGACTGTCAAATCATTTCTTTATAGATGCAGAGCTCATTCCTAAGGCAAAAGATCCACTCTTTAAGCGACAAGTGGTTTTGGTGGAATTACCTCATTCTGATAAGCTTTCTGAACTCATGAGCGAGACATGGAATATGCCAAATAAAAAGTTCCAACTGCCAAAATGTCTGGTTTCTTTTTATCCTATTCCAGCAGCTGATTGCGCTAAATGGGATGTGGATTCCCACGTGCCACGTCTAGTTAAAAGCTCTACTTTACCTATTCCTACAGCATCCTCCTTAAAGGAGTCGACAGAAGGATTGAAGCTTTCCTCAAATCTGTGTATTCTCTTACAGGAGCTATTACTCGTCCAGACATGGCTACTGCCTGGGTGGCCAAAGCCATTGAGAGCTGGGCAGATGCTCTAGAGAACTAATTTCCCTCTGAGGCTTCTTGGGAAAAGCCGTCCTATATCTCGCACATCAGGGATGCAGCCTCCTATTTAGGAGAAGCGGCTTTGGATACTGGTCTCCTAGCTTCCAAGGCATTTACTACTTCAGTGGTAGCCCGCCGTATCATTTGGCTTCGTTCATGGAAGGCTGACACGGACTCCTAAGAAGGCCTTGGAATCACTGCCTTACACTGGGGAGATCCTGTTTGGCCCAGAGTTGGACAAGATTGTGGCTACCTTGGCAGTTTCTAAGACAGCTTTCCTGCCCTCAGCATCTACACCAAGGCATCGGAAGTCTTCCTTTAGGTCCTATTAGTCCAGGTAAAAGCTAAAGGTCAGTCCTTTCCACTGCAGTCGGCTTCCACAAAGGCCTCTAAGCCCAGGACCAAGCAGGCCTGGGCTACTAGATGTCCAGCTGCCAAATCAGAGGACAAGCCTTCAGTCTGACGGAAGACCTCCCCCTGGGGGATCCCAGGGTGGGAGTCCAACTACTTCAGTTCACCCAGTTCTGGTGTCAGATCACCACAGACGCCTGGGTACGAGAAGTAGTTTCTCACGGGACGCCCTCTCACAGCCACCCAGCAGTTTCTACACAGGCCCTCCATCAGACCAGAGCAAAGCCCTGCTCCTCCAGATGGCCATTCAGTCCTCTTCACTCAGGGGTGATAATTCCGGTCCCGTTACAGCGAGGGACCGGTTATTATTCTACCCTTTTCTTGGTTCAGAAGTCCAATGGGTCTCCTCTGCCTACCCTCACTCTCAAGTCTCTGAACAAGTTTATCAGAGAGACCAGGTTTTGTATGGAAACACTCTGCTCTATTGTCCTATCTATGGAACCTGGGGACTTCATGGTGTAGCTGGACATTCAGGACACTTACCTTAAATGTACCTATAGCGCCCTCTCATCAACGATATCTCCGGTTTACTGTCCTACAGCAACATTTAAAATTTTAAGCCTTGCCTTTTGGGCTTTCTACAGCTCCGTGGGTCTTTTCCAATATTATGGCGGCCCATCTTCGTCATCAGGGGGTCAGACTACTCCCATACTTGCAGGACATCTTGCTGTTAGCACACTCTGCAGAGGTCCTTTACCGCCATCTTCAGACAACCATGGCCTTTCTACAAAAACACGACTGGTTGATCAACTGCAAGTCTTCCCTGACCCCTTCTCAAAGGATGGTACATCTGGGAGCCTTCTGGATTCTAAAGTTCAGAAAATCTTCCTGACAGTAGACAAAATCTCCGCACTGCAGCAACGAGTGCGCAGGTTACTCCAGTCGCTGAGTGTCCATTCACTGAGTAATGCAAACCTTGGGGTCCATGGTATCCACCTTCGACATGGTGGAGCTCGCTCAGTTCCACTCCAGGCCCCTACAACACCTAATCCTCTCCAGGTGGAATGGGTTGCCCCATTTGATCAGATCCCAAATGGTGGTCCTCTCCGGAAATTCGTCTATCCCTCTTCTAGTAGTTACAGACCTCCCACTTAAACAAGGGTTGCCCCTTCTGGATCCTGGATTGGGTGCTCCTCCCCACGGATGCAAGCCTCCGCTGGTGGGTCGCAGCACTCCTTCCAGGGTCATTGGACTACCCAATCAATGTCCTGGAGCTCCGAGCCATCTGCAGAGCCCTCACTCTGGCTCAGGACATACTTCAGGGCAGGCCAGTAAAAGTACAGTCCAACAATGCCACGGCGGTGGCCTACCTCAATCACCAAGGAGGCACTTGCTGTTTGGGCGGCTATGGCTTAAGTGGCACGCAATCTCACGTGGGCCAGACGTAGTCTCCTGGCCATCTCCGCGGTGTTCATCCTAGGGATTCTCACTTGGGAAACTAATTTCGTGCACGCTGGGGAGTGGTCTCTACACCCAAAGGTCTTTCAGCTCCTGGTGGACAAATGGGGTCTACCGGACGTGGACCTCATGGCCTCGCGACACAACCACAAGCTTCCAGTTTATGGGTCCAGGACAAAGGACCCCGAAGCAGCCTTCGTGTACCCCTTGTCAGTGAAGTGGACCTTTCCACTGCTCCATCTAGCGTCTCAAAGTGCACGTCTCTACTCTGTCCATCTGGTTCCAGAGCAGAATTGCTCCACTGCTGGTTGTTCACACCTTTCTGCTGGGTATCCTCAGTCTACAACCTTCCTTTGTTCCTCCTGTGGATCTGTGGGATTTGTTAGTGGTTCTCCATGCACTTCAGGGGCCTCAGTTTAACCCCTGGACTCAGACCTCAAATGGCTCACTGCTAAGACTTTTTCTGCTGGTGAGGGTGTCAGATTTGGGGGCACTCTCCATTTCTGAAGTTTCATCAGGGCTGTTCTCTGAACTCGCCCTTGCTTCCTTCCCAAGGTTGTCTCGTTTCCTCATTTAATGAGGAAATTGTAGTTCCGGCCTTTCAATCACAAGACCTCTCGGCAGGTGAGGCCTCCTTTTTAGATGTGGTCTGTGCTCTGAGGCTCTACATGTACCGTACTGGTTCCATCAGGAAAACTGATTCCCTCTTTGTCCTATATGGATTCCACAAGAAGGGCTGGCCAACTAACAAACACTCTGGCCAGATAGCTTCGCATGACTATTTCACAGGCTTGCACGCAAGCTGGTCTTCCAGTGCCGGATACAGTATCTGCTCATTCTACTCGCTCTGTGGGTCCCTCATAGGCAGCCCGCCGTGGCACATCTGCTGAACAACTATGCAAGGCGGCCACGTGGTCTTCTGTCAACACCATTCTAAGGTTCTATGCCTTTGATATCTTTGCCTCTCGGGATGTTTCCTTTGGCCGTCGGATTCTCCTCTCCGTCCTTGAACAACTGCTTTGGGACATCCCCATTGTCTTCCCTGTGTAGCCCTATGGACCCTGAAGAAAGAGTTATGGTAGACTTGCCTTTTGTTAACTTTCTTTCGAAGTCCACAGGGCGTCTGCCCTGATGCACCTGGCTTCTGGGTTTGTTCTCTTGGTCACCAGTTTCCTTCTTTATTGTGAGTGTGATTCTTAAGTGTACCAGTCTTCCTTCTCTCCTATCTTGCTCCTGCCTTGGGCTTGTTGACAAAACTGAATTGCCTCAGGCTGTGGGTGGGGTATAGGGGTGGAAGGACCGTAGCATCCTGGGACAGAAAAGCTTTAACTGTTGGTGTCCAGTCCTCCTAGCCACCACCTATACCCCATGGTCTCCCCTGTGGAAAACACTGCACGTTTTGGGACACATCAGGTCCAAGTCGAACACAGATACAAGTGTTGCACATCAAATTAATCAGCACAGTCTCCTGATACGTTCTTGTTGCATCGCATTCGGACTTAAATGCATTTTTTGGCAAAAAAGATGCCCGGCGCTAGCAGTGTGTAACTGGACCAGGTGTGCCAAGAGGGGCTGCTTGGGTTTGGTGCGACTGCAGCAAAGACAAGTGAGCACACATGTGTAAACCAAGGTCAATAGCTCTACTATATAGATTTTGTTGCAATTAAATATTCTAATACTTTTGTATTGCCCCGTATTCCGATTATCAACCTGCAGAATTTGGTAACCACAGCCTAAATTCCAATTAAAATGTTCTGATGTCAGACCGTATTGTGGTGACTTTGAACATTGTTTCTAAAGGCAAAAGAGCCGATTAAATAAATACCAATATAGGGGGCGATTCAATTCATCAAGAATTGCATAGGGCCGGGAAGTTCCCGAAGCTATTCAATTCAGTGTGCTGCTTAGTCTGACTGTTACAAGTTAAGTCTGAGAATGCCGGTTCTCACGTGTTTAGTCACGAGAACCGGCATTCTCCAACTAAAGTGCCGGCCGCGAGGCTGTTAGAGGCACACTACGATAGGAAATGGCCTCGCATCTGGCACTTTAGTCGGATTTCACTTAGTCGCCCTAACAGCGTGCTGAATTGAATAGCTCCCTCCTGATGTGATCAACGATGCTCTGGATTGCACGGTCTACAATGTATCTCTTAAATGTTGTGGTTGGTGACAGATAAAATAAATATATTTATAGTGTACATAAAACTGTGTGCTTGAAGGTCATGTGTCAGCCACAAAAACAGAATTTAGCCTCCAGCGCTAATGGTGATGGTCAACAGTGATATCAGAAATATATTGTTGAAAAAAAAAAAAAAAAAATTAAGCATCAAAGTAGTGCCTGGTCTGTTAGTAGTTTAATTAGTGGTTTTGTGGCTGCTGAATAAGAAACAATTTATGCTAACTAATTCTTGAATTATACCCTTTAAAAAAAAATGCCACTTAAATATGTTTAAAAGTTAATATAGTTGAAACCAGATACATTTATTTAGCTAGATATATTGTCGCTCTTTCTACTTCAGGGTCCATAGGGGGTCCACAGGGTTGACCTTGGGGTATAGGTTGGGAACCAAATCCGGGCACCACGCAGTTAAAGCTTTTAGCTCCCAGGATGCACTGGGTCCACTCTCCCTATAACCCCACCCCCAAGCCAGAGGCACCTCAGTTTAAGTTGGTGCCCGGCCGGAGTCGGGTCACTGTTAGCGCAGGGGGAGCTGATTAGCAGCCCCTAAGCTTATTTAATTTTTTTAGGGACAAAGTTTTTTCCATGGACTTTGGACTCTTCAGAGCGGCAGCGTCGGACTGTCCATAGGACGTCTAAGCTGCCGCTCCGTCACCCCGCTGGCGCTGAGACGCCAGTACAGATCTGGGGATCTCAGCGGGACCCCAGAGTCTGTACTAGCCGGACTCTGCGGGCGCCCAGGACTGCTGCCGGATCCACGGGGAGCAGGTAAGGTCGCGGATCACCGCTTGCGGTGATCCGCGCATTTCAAATGCAGTCCTGTGCCTCCGGTCTCAGGGGACAGACCGGAGGCGCCGGCAGTGGCGGCGGGCCCCCCATACCCCGTGTGTCCACTAGACCACCAGGGACTTAACGATCGGTGCAGGGAGCCGGCGTCCCGGGGGTTAATAGCCGGCCAGGGGAGGCAGCCTTCCCTGTTACAGCGGCTCCTCCCCTCAGCTCAGCGCGCCTTTCAGTATCCATAGTCTGGCGTCGCTGAGCTGCTTCCTCCGCGGGCCACGCTTCTTCTGAGGTCTCCAGCGGCCATTTCTCTGTGGTGCAGCAGCAGAGCTCCGGAGATGGCAGTGAGCCCAGTCCCCCTGCGTACCTCACCATCAGGTCAGTGTACACAGCGCTGTAGCCTTCCCAGACACTGAATCTGGGCAGTTGAATGCAGTGTAATAGTGCAGTATATTATGTGACATGTTTATGTATATATGTATATATGTATATATCTGCATTGTATGTGACTTATGCTAGTGCTGACTGTCTGTACTTTATTCTCTCACCTGTCAGTGTATATCTATCCCTTTTCTTTATCTGCCCTAATACAGCTGTACTTAGGGTGGTTCTGAGACCTCACATTTATATACTTGTTAATATTTGTGTGGTTTGTCACATACTGTTGCGTGCTGCACGTTGCCATATTTTAGATGGAACTGTGTGTTGCATACGCTGAAAATGGGTCCCTGCAGCTAATTTTTGGCATCAGTCAGGACCTGTATAGCACTGCTTAATATTTCCGCCAAGATTGGTCAGATATGTCTGACCAGGAGATAGAGCGTTATACTGCACCCATTTTTACTATCCTGCAAGTCATGTGCTGCAGGTGTTAGTGCGGAGGATTTGACTCATAAAGGGTTCTGTATGTGGCGTCATCTGGTGCTGGCCTCTTTCACGACCCCCTTGGGCGGTTTGTTTTCTCGGGATCCTCTCAATTGCGGATCGCCGGGCGGGCCCCATTGTTGTACCTCACTTGGGGTTACTTCACCATACTGCCCTTTTCATCTCAGGGTATCTCGCAGCTTCTTGCACTCTTCCCCTGTGACACAGACTACCGCTCCCTGCAGGGGTTTTTCGCAGTATATGAATTCCCCCTGGTGCCACAATAGTCTGTCATTCCCCTTGCAGGGATTACCACAACAGCCACCCTGGGTGGATGTCGTTTTCTACGAAATGCTAATTGGCGTGGTTGACGCCCTGTGGTTACTTCCCAGTTGGCTCTGCCGTGAACTGGGTACTGTTCGGGGCTCTTTCCCTCTTACACGGGGGGAAGCCTATTTCAGGTATTATTATCCCTGCTTTAGGGCTGGTAGCAGGTCCATTCTGGTTAGAGTGAATGTTGACCTGCACCTGTATCATACACCCTCAGTATTGCGTGCCTTCGGGTTCCCTGTTGCTGACTAGCGGGTGGATCGCATAGCGGGACTCTGGCTGTTGCCAGATAGGAGGTGTTACAACAGTGTTTGGCCTCCTGTCCCAAATTCCCTGAGGGTCATCACGAGCCCCTCCTGGGGTGGATGGGCGTGTTACTCGTCTGATTACAGACGTTACTACGCCTCCCATTCCTGCGTGGTCGGATTCTTCGGATCCGTAGGTGGTAACTCTGCCTGAAATCAGTATACTTGCTTTCAGGAGTTGTTACCCATCCTACCATGGCTATAGCATGGTTGGTTAATACTATTGCAT
This sequence comes from Taudactylus pleione, assembly GCA_031769625.1. Lineage (NCBI taxonomy): Eukaryota > Metazoa > Chordata > Amphibia > Anura > Myobatrachidae > Taudactylus > Taudactylus pleione. The sequence goes on from JAUIMM010000535.1 coordinate 5,138,106, forward strand.
ATTGGGTTGATGCATTTGTAACGTTTTTTCCCCTCCAACACGTCGGGGGTTCAAATGTATTTGGTCGCTCACGTAATATATGCTGTTGTCATAGGTGGAAATGCCTATATTGGATACCAGTCTCCTAACTTTCAGAGTTCCGGCTGCGACTGTATCCTCCGTAATACCCTATGGCTGCGCTCTGGGAATGCAGAGGTGCAGATACCATCTTTAGGGTTGATATTGTTTGGTCCTGACCTTGACAAGATTGTAGTAACATTGGCAGTATTACTAACGACAAGTTTACCGCTTTCAGCTATGCCCACTACAAGGCCTCAGACTAAGTCTGTTAAGTCTTTTTTGTCCTCTGGGTCAGCCTAAAGGTCTGTTTCTTCGTAGACTGTCGGCATCTACAAGGGCCGACATATCCAGTACCGAGCAGGCCTGGACTGCCAGCCGATCCTGCTTCTGAACCTACGGATATCTCTTCAGCCTGACGGGACAGGCCTACAACTGGGAGATACCGATTTTCTCAGTTCGCCCGGTATTAGTGTCAGGTTGCCGCGGCTACGTGGGTAGGAGGGTACGCCCTCTTTACAAGGGCCTTACAGATCCAGAAAGCTATGCAGTTGTTGCGGTAAGCGGAGCTAATTAGGCCATCCCCACTATCTCAGTGAGGGACTGGTTGTTCTGTTTTCTTTCTGGTGCGGTGGCTGAATGGTCCTCTTTGGCCTATTCTCTGTCTCAATTCCCTGATCCAGTTCCTAAAGCTACCTGGGCTCAGGAGGAATTCCCTATGCTCCATCATACGATGTTTGGAACCTGGGGACTTTATGGTATCACTGGATATACAGGACGCGTGCCTACGGGTACTTACAGAGACCTTTCCTCAGCATGGGCTGAGGTTTGCTGTATCACAGCAACACTTACAATTTTTCGGGCTCTGCCTGTTGGGACTGTCCTCAGTCCCACAGGGGTTTACCAGCGTTTTGGATTTTCTGACAGTTCTTCTGTTCAGTATATTCCAATGCTCCTGTACCTGGACGGCCTCCTGCTCTTAGCGGGATCACCGGGGTACTTTACGGCCAGGTCAGGATGACTGTGGCTTCTTCAGGGTGCAGACGTTTAATCAACGGGGAAAAAGTCCTCCCTGCATCCCTCTCTGGGTATTCTTCATCTAGGATCCCTGCTGGATTCTCAGAATCTGAGAATTCTTCTGGCGTAAGACGGAATCTCCTCTCTTCCATTAGGAGTACATGGTTGTCTGCGCAGTCGACAGATGTCTTTACACTCTGGGATGCATGGTGGAATGGGCTCAGTTCCATTCCAGGCCTTTCCATAATTGGCTCATCTCCAGATGGAACGAGTTTTTTCTGTCGGATAACTGTTCAAACGATGATGCTCTCTCCGGAGGCAAGTCGGTCCCTGTCCGGGTGGCTATGGCCATCTCGTCCAGGGTTTTCTTTGCTATGGACAGTGTCTGGATCGAATCCTTTTCAGTGCAGTTGGACGTCTGTCGATTCCACCCTGTCAATTAACTTACTCTGGCATAACTCTTGTTTCCCGGTGAACCTGAAAAGGTTCAGTCCGACAGGGTCAGGACAGTGGCTTCCTTTTTAGCAACACTGTTCGTTGGGTGGCAATGACAGGTATGTCACATATTCGGACATAGTCCGAGGGTCTCCTCCCGACCATCTCGGCAGCGTTCATTTCAGGAGCTCTCCATTGGGAAGCGGGAGTCCTCAGCCGTCACGACGTGCATCCCGGGGACTAGTCTCTTCCCCAAGAGAGGTTTCATCTCCTGGTGAGCAGGGGGGGCCCCCCTGAGGTGACCCTCATGGCCTTCTGATTTTATCACACTATGGTGTTACAGTCCAGCTCTGGGGATTCTGAAGCAACCTTCAGCGACTCTTTGTCGGTGAAGTGGTCCTTCCACTTTGTGTACCTGTGTTCTCCGGTCTCCCTTCTTCCTCGAGGTCTTTGGAAGTGTTTTCAATCGAGACGGAGATGCTTTCCTGCTGGTGGCTCCTGATTGCCCCAGATGTCAGGGGTACTTGGATCTTCGGAGTCTCTACATCGATACTCCATCCCTGATGCTTCACTGCCCGGACCTGTTGTCTCAGGGTCCTTGGTTTTGCCTTGGACCTGGGTCGTTTGTCTTTGACTGTGTCCTTACAGTGGTCTTACGGCTTCCCTGGCTTTGTCATCGTTGGAATGATTAGAGCACATGGATCAGCTTTTGCTGGGACCTACCACAAACTGTGGCAGCCATAAATCTTATGGTATTGTACCTGTCGATACAATCCTCCGGTGTCCAGGATTTCCAGATATTCTGGCATTCCTTCCGGCTGGCTTGGGTTTCACACTTGGCCTGGTCTTCCTGACAGTGCGGATCTCTACACTGTCAGTATGGTTAAGATATGGAATTGCTCCACTCTGGTATCCAGTTCATCCTTTGGAGTGTTTTCTTGATTATGCCTCCATTTGTCCTCCCTAGGGACTCCTTGGGAGTAAGTAGTGGTTCTTCGTTACCTCCGGGGACAGTCAATGGAACCGCTGGTTGTGATAGCCATTACATGGTCTATTGCTTAGGCTCTCTCTTTCTCTCAGGGTGTTTATATCAACCAGGAGAGTGTCTGAATTGGGAGCGTTCTCATGTGGCTCCCTCTTCTGGAGGGCATCATGTCAGGGTGGGAGTTGCTCTCGCCCTGTGTTTCTTCTTAGTGGTTTTCAGGTTCCATATTATTCTGGAACTTATGGTACGGCCATTCTGTCCCCAGTCCTCTCGGCTGGTGTGGTCTCATTGACTGTGGTCTGGCCTCTTTGGATTTATGTGATCCGTTCAGGTTCCTTACGGAAATCGGACTCCTTATTGGTGGTCTGAGATTTCTGGTTTTCACAGGAAAGGATGGCCGGCCTATAACCAAATGTTGGCTGGATGGCCTCGTAGGTCTTCCTCAGGGGCCTACCCATGGGTAGGTCTTCCTGTTGTTGATGCTTGTTTTTTCTCGGGCCATGTGACCCTCGTGTGCGGCTCGCTGTGGCGCCTCGGCTGTTTTGCCTTACTAGGTGGCCACGTGGTCTTCTGTCCACACCTTTTTAAGGTTCTAGGCATTGGTTTCCTTTGCCTCTCAGGATGCTTCCTTTTTGGCGACTGATTCTCCTCTCAGCACAGGAGCGTCCCCACCCTTGGTTGAACTGCTTTGGGACATCCCCAAGGTCAACCCTGTGGACCCCCTATGGACCCTGAAGTAGAAAACAAGAGATATGGTAAGAACTTACCTTTGTTATCTCTGTTTCTACGAAGTCCATAGGGTCCACAGGGCGCCCGCCCTGACGCACCTGGCTTCATATGGGCTGTGTGGCTGGTCACCGGTTTTCCGTCTCCCATTTCGGTGAGTATGGTTATTGAGTGTTCCAGTTTTCTCTCTCTTTTTCTCTCCTCCTCCGGCCTTTGGCTACTTACAAACTGAGGTGCCTCTGGCTTGGGGGTGGGGTTATAGGGAGAGTGGACCCAGTGCATCCTGGGAGCTAAAAGCTTTAACTGCGTGGTGCCCGGATTTGGTTCCCAACCTATACCCCAAGGTCAACCCTGTGGACCCTATGGACTTCGTAGAAACAGAGATAACAAAGGTAAGTTCTTACCATATCTCTTGTTTTGCCACCATTGATAAGCCATACTTTTCACTAAGTATCCTGGCATGTCATGTACTTATCCTGAAGGTAATAGCTTGTGTGGTTTTGTTTTTTTTAATAAATTTTAATTCGTGATTTTATTTTATAGGTGGTAAGGACTGCTTTAATGGATGCAGCAGGAGTAGCTTCACTTCTAGCAACAGCAGAAGCTGTAGTGACTGAAATTCCAAAGGAAGAGAAGGAACCTGGCATGGGTGGTATGGGTGGAATGGGGGGCATGGGTGGAATGGGAGGAGGAATGTTCTAATGAACATTTGTACAAAGAACTAGCTGCAATTCTCACTGCGATTGTGCACCACAGACCATTCTTCAGAAGTCAAGGAGACTACGCGGTCAGTGCCATGTGTACGAAAGAAAAATGGATGTCTGAGATTATGTAATGGTTCACTGGTTTCGTCATTCATGCCATTTTACATAATTTATTTTGTACTTAATCAGATACCTCTGCACATTCCTTAGAATTTGGTGCCTGTGCTGCTCATGGCATTTGACAATATTGTTGGAAGAATATTTTTTACTAAAGTTTCAACAGTGATACTTTATTTGGCTATGACTATAGCTACTATTCAACATTAGACTTGATATGTATGTCTGTTATGCTGTTGAAATAATACTGATCTCTGACAAGCTGTAATATAACCCCATGAAAGATGAACACCATGAGATGTATTGCTTGCATTTGTAATCTTTCAAAATAAAACATTTTGGTACATATTTGGTTAAACTTGCATTTTATTTTTTGTAAAATTCCTGAATGGCTAATCTCTTGAACTTCCTTGAAATTAGCAATATAGACTTGAGTAATGCCTTTTTGATTTATATGAAGGCTCAAATGATAACTCCTTTTCGTTGCAAGGGATCTCCATAGAGTTCCAACATAGGGCGCATTCCCTGGATTTGAAAAAAGTTCAGATAGACAGACACCAGCTGTGTCATCAAGGTGCTAGATGTATTATCGCATCTAGCGTCAGGATGAAATAAGCATGAAACAATCTTACCTTTTTATTCACACCAGTGCTCTGCCAGATCCCAACACCCCCACCTCGCTTCCGGGGCTGAGCAAGCTGACATCACAGATCACGTGACCACCGGACAGGGTGGGAGTGAGGTGGGGGGGGGGGGGGGCTGGGTCCAGTCTCCATAGTTACAAATTGACACAATCACCAACAAACTGCTGCAGGTACAAGTATGTACATAAGTAATACAATGTAGCAGGATACATAGCATATTAAACATTGCAATTTACAGGATTACTGAAGAAAATAAACTTATAGCATAATGCTAAGCACATTGAAACCACACTTCAAGGGAGCAAACAAAGTTGAACACGTCAGTAATACTGAATGAAAACTTCATGCAATCAACTGCCATAGAGTGTGCAATATACATAATACACCTGGGAACAAGCACTAATACGTATTACACCTGAGGACAAGCACATGAATAGCACCTGCATTGATATAGGGCTCTCTCAGCACAAAAGGTGATAAAACTGGGATTATAAAGGCAATAGAACATTTACAGATTATCATAAGAGCAAGCATATATATGTATTACACCTGAGGTCAAGCGTGTGAATAGCCCCTGCATTAATATAGGGCTGTTTAAGGACAAAATATGATAGAAATTACATTATAAAGGCAGTAGAAATAGTTTACCAATTATCATCATAACCCACAATAGCTACATAGCAACCTTGCACAATGGTAGCATACAGGTATAGTAATTTTCATACCAGATTCCGTAAAATGCTAGCATACAAGTATATTATCTCAGGGTCCACAGGGATACCATGGGGATAATTTGGTTTGAGTGATCCAGGCACCAAACAGTTAAGCTTTCAACTCCCAGAATGCCCCAGGTCATTCTCCAAATATACCCTGGCCATAGGCATTCAGTTGTTCGTTTGGGACAGGACTGCTCAGGCAGTCCTAACCTTTTTTTGTATGTTTTATTTCTCTGTTTTTGAGTTAGCAGCTTCTTCCCTGACCCAGTCGCAGATCCATTAAAGGTTTTCCTGCTCCTCCCCCTCTATACCTCCCCCAGGTCAGTCTAAAATTTGTACCCTGTTAGCTGGACCTATGCTCCATTGAGGCACAGTGAAAGCACTTTTCAAGGAACTTCATTTGAGGAACAGACAGGCAGCCTGCTTCCCCTGCCTGTCTGCACTGCTGGGGAGACCTCACTGCCTGCGGTCCGCGCTGAGGTCTCCAGCTACAGAAACCTCAGTCTCTGGGGAGCCCTAGATGCGCTGCATGCGGCGATCATCGCAGGCTTCCCCCAGCACAAACCCCGCTGCCGGCAGCCTTGGCAGTGTGAAGGTCAGTGCGCCCTGGCTCCCTGACTAGCTGGAGAGCCAGGAATTCATTCAGGTGGGTAAACATAGCAGCGCTAGCGCGGTGAAGGTGCCATAGCGGAGGGGGCGGAGCTTAAGTCCGTCTTCTGCTCCTGCCTCCCAGCAACCCCAGCGCTTCTGCATTAGACGCCAGGGGCCATTTTAGAAGAAGGGCTGCTCCTGGAGACTGCACAAAATCTATAATATGGCCAGTAAAAAGTTTTCTTTTAAAGGCGGTTTATAGCTCTATTAATAGAGCTGCTAAGGGTGCATAGCAATCTCCCTCTCTGCCCCCCTTGGTTACTGTGTAGTCTCTCTATCTGTCCTCTCACCTACTGTGTGTGTGTGTGTGTGTGGTGTGTGTGTGGATAGAGTACTGCAGCATGGCTTCTAAGGGATCTAAAGCTGCACAAAAGTCCTTCTCATGCAAAAAATGTGCAGAGAAGTTCACACGAGATCAATCTAGCTCTTCTCTGCTGTGTGACAAGTTTGTGTCTCAGCCGCACAAGACTGTCTGATGAGCTTGAAGCAGCTCGCAGAGACAGGGAGGTGATCAAACAGATCACCTGAACCAGATTGGACATGTTCTCTAGCCAGATCTGTGGAGGGACTTACTAAAGTTAAGTCCCTGGACCCTCCTGCTGCCTCGTCATATAATGTCCCTAATAAGAGACTTATCCAGAATCCTTTAGGGATGATTCGGATGACGAGGAAGCGCAGGAACCTGAGGAGTGCGAGGTTCAAGAAGAGGTTCAGTTTCCTGATGAATCAGAACCTATATCACAGGGCGTAGATGCATTAATCACTGCAGTATGCCAGACCTTACACACAGAGGACTCAGAGGTGACTTTTAAACTGTCTATTTTTGGTAAGAGATTTAGACAGGCTGTCACTTTCCCAGCTTCAGAAACTTTTATCTTATTATCCATTTCCACCAGATAATAGGAAATTATGCGAAACTCCCCCAGCAGTAGATCCCTCAGTATCCCGCCTTTCTAAAAAGACGGTGCTTCCCGTTCCGGGGGCTGTTTCCTTAAAGGAGTCCTCCGACAGAAAGCTGGAAAACACGCTAAAATCCATTTATACAGTGGTAGGAGTATCACCGCGTCCAGCACTGGTTAGCTGTTGGGTAAATAAAGCTGTCGAAGCCTGGCTACACAACTTGCAGAGGGTCTCAGGACAGGAATGCAGACTGAAGATCTCATTCAGCTGGGTGAGCAGATTGCAGAATTAGCCGCTTTCCTTGGGGAAGCTTCTAAGGACATATGTGGTCTTTGCTAGATCTTTGGCTTTAGCAAGATCAGCCAGAAGAGCCGTTTGCATCTGCGTGCCATTGACGCAGCCAAACTCCAAGAGAGCTTTGGAAGCTCTTCCTTTTACCAGAGAAGTTCTTTTCGGGACGGAGTTGGATAAGTGGATCTCACAGGCTACTGGTGGGAAATCCACTTACCTACCATCTGCGGCTCCCCCTCCTAGACGACCTTCCTTTCGATCCTTACGTCCCCCTGGCAGGTTTAGAGGACGCTCCAGTGGAGCTCCGGCTTTCACCCGAGGGTCTAGAGGCCGTGGTAGAACTGCGACATCATCTACATCCGGGTCCCAGCAGGACAAGACAACAGCAAAGCCCTCCGCATGACTCTCTCCCTTCTCAGTTGGGGGATCAGGGGGTAGGAGCTAGTCTTTTACACTTCAGGGAAGTGTGGATCAAGTCTTGCCAGGACGCCTGGGTCAGGGACATCATTACCCACGGTCTGAAGTTGGATTTCAGAATAGATCCGCCTTTTCGTTTTTTCACAACCGGTTTACCACTGGCATCAGAAAAAAGAGAGGTTATTCTAGAAGCAATACAGAAGCTGCTATTGTCCCAGGTGGTAGTGAAAGTTCCGACCCATCATAGAGGTCAGGGTTTTTATTCCAGCTTGTTTGTGGTGCCCAAGGCGGACGGCTCTGAGACCCATTCTCAATCTCAGGGATCTAAACCCTTATCTTCGAGCCTTCAAATTCAAGATGGAGTGTCTCCAGTCTGTTATAGCAGGACTCGAGAAAGACGAGTTTCTTGTGTCCCTAGACATAGAAGATGCTTACCTCCACATAACCATTTGGCACCTCATCAAGCATTTCTTCGATTTGCTGTCCTAGACTCACATTGGCAATTTCAGGCCCTACCTTTCAGTCTTTCGTTGGCACCAAGAGTGTTCACAAAGGTCATGGCAGTCATGATGGCTCTGCTGCGGATTCAGGGGGTAGTCATTGTCCCATATCTAGACGATCTACTGATCAAGGCTCCGTCAGTAGCTCGATTGTTAATAGATATTCAATTAACCCATCTTCATCATTCTAAATTTAAAAAAATCCTCCTAGACTCCGACACAATGTCTGCTGTTCCTGGGCATGATATTGGACACAGCGGAACAGAAGTTATTTCTGCCCCAGGACAAGGTCTCCTCCATTCAAAGCATGGTGCGTCTGATTTTGCGGCATCGCAGAGTATCAGTACATATCTGTATCAGCCTGCTGGGAAAGATGGTGGCGACCTTCGAGGCAATTCAATATGCGAGATTTCATGCCCGCCCCTTTCAGTTGGATCTTCTTTCCCAGTGGTCAGGATCCCACCTATTTCTTAACCAGCGAGTCCTCTTGTCTCCCCAGCCGAGAACATCTCTAATTTGGTGGTTGAATCCCTCACACTTGCTGACAGGACGACGGTTTGCAGTATGGGAACCACAGATGCAAGTCTACGAGGGTGGGGAGCAGTGACCCAGGGAAGAAATTTTCAGGGGCACTGGACTCAAAAGGAGGCAGGTCTACCCATAAATATTCTAGAGTTAAGAGCAATATTTTATGCTCTCCAACTGGCGCAGCCTCTGTCAGGCAGTCCGAGTACAGTTGGACAATGCCACAGCGGTCGCCTATATCAACAGACAGGGTGGCACCAAAAGCAGAGCCGCCATGAAGGAAATAGGCAGAATCCTGCTTTGGGCAGAGGAACTCGCAGTGGCAATCTCTGCCATCTTCATTCCAGGAGTGGAAAACCGGGAGGCCGATTATCTCAGTCTGCAAGATATTCATCCGGGGGAATGGTCGCTCAATCCTCAGGTATTTCACCAACTAACTCTCAGGTGGGGTCGTCCACAGGCCGATCTCATGGCATCGAGGTTGAACCACAAATTACCAATTTACTGTTCCCGGACCAGAGACCCACGGGCAGCAGCAGTGGATGCACTGACAACACCGTGGAGGTTCCACTACGTATACTTATTCCCTCCTTTCCTGCTAATTCCTCGCTTACTTCAGAGAATCAAATGCGAGAATGTCAGAGTGCTATTCATAGCATCAGATTGGCCCAGAAGAGCGTGGTACTCGCAGATGAGGAATCTGTTGGTAGACGAGCCATGGCCGCTTTCTCTTCAAGACGACCTCCTGCTTCAGGGGCCATTTATTTATCAAGACTTAAGGTGACTTCGTTTGACGGCATGGCTGCTGAAAGGGCCGTTATTAGACGGAAAGGAATTTCGTCAAGTGTAATTCCTACCATGATCAGGGCTCGCAAGGAGGTTAAGTCTCAGCATTACTATCGAATATGGAAAGCTTATGTCAATTGGTGTGAAAGACGCATTTCACCTCCATCAGTTTTTAAGGTATCACGTCTACTACTTTTCCTTCAGGCTGGCTTAACAGCAGGTCTTCGTCTAGGCTCCATAAAGGTACAAATATCCGTGTTAACCATTTTCTTCCAGAGAAAATTGGCCTTATTACCGGATATCCAGACTTTTCTCCAAGGAGTAGTCGGGCTTCAGCCTCCTTTTGTGCCAATCTGAAACCTTCGAGCCGCTACAGAGGGTGGAGTTAAAGTACTTAACTTGGAAGGTGGTTCTCCTTTTGGCACTCGCCTCAGCGAGGCGTGTCTCTGAACTGGGGGCCTTATCATGCTGCCCTCCTTATCTCATTTTCCATGAAGATAGGGCAGAATTACGCACACACATCCTTTCTTCCAAAAGTAGTCTCTGCCTTTCATATAAATCAACCAATTGTGGTCCCTGTGTTTAAGGATGACTATCCAGCTTCTAAATCCTTAGACGTAGTCAGAGTGCTCCGGATTTATGTCGACAGGACTGCTTCGCTCCGTAAATCGGATGTTTTGTTTGTTCGGTTTGATTTGGCCCGACCAGGTTGGCCGGCTTCCAAACAAACTATTTCCAGATGGATACGTCTGACTATCAAACAGGCTTATGTGGTGTCTTCCAGGCAACCACCGGCTTCTATTACAGCGCATTCTACGCTCTCGGTAGGACCTTCATGGGCGGCTGCTCGTGGGGGTTTCTTTAAACCAGCTTTGTCGAGCAGCCACTTGGTCCGGCAAGCACACGTTTCTAAGATTCTACCGTTTTGATACTTTTGCGGCCTCCGCTTCAGAGTTTGGCCGTCCACTTTTGCAGGGTTCTCAGTGCTCTCCCACCTGGGATGGGAGCTCTGGGGCGTCCCCATTGTACTGAGGCTCCGGTGTCCCCTAGTGGATGAAGAAAATAGGATTTTGGTACTTACCGATAAATCCCTTTCTCCGATTCCACAGGGGACACTGGACACCCACCCTGCGCTGCTCTACCTGCATTTGTTACTTTTTCCAGATTCAGACGGTTGTTTGTTACTGTTGTCTGATTGGAATGTTGTTTTGTCTTTTATTAACCTTTATATATGAATGCTGTGGCTTCTCTGTTTCCTTCTCCTTACTTTCCAGCTCCCCTCAGGCACAGTTGTTTAGACTGACCGGAGGGGGTATAGAGGCGGAGGAGCTAGCCACCATTCAAGTATTTTTTTATTAAAGGTGCCAGCTCCCAGCTAACCAACTTCTATACCCCATTGTACTGAGGCTCCAGTGTCCCCTGTGGAATCGGAGAAAGGGATTTATCGGTAACTACCGAAATCCTATTTTTTCTCCTCATCCCTTTGTTACAGGTGGGTGGGGGTTTTCCTGTTGTACTTCACATTTACTAGTTATTTGTGAAGGCTGTCACATTAGAATACATTGTTACCTTTTTATAATTGATATGTCAAAAGGTAAAGGGAAACAGGAGGTTGAGGCCCCTGTGTTGGTTTTATGTAAATCCTGTTTGGCGGGCTTGTCCCCTCAGGAATATATACAGGATGGTTGTGTGCTGTCTGTTATAAAGAACCACCTCACCAGTCCAGTCTACCAGCCCCTGTACATGAGCCATCTTGGGTGTCCTTGTCTCAGGTGATGATGCTAGTGGGCTACACCCACGTTGCCTCCTTTAATGGGATACCCACAGCTTGCTATGTTTGTTCCCCCTATACATCCTTCCTGGAGAGTATGGCTCAGTTGGATGTTGCGAACAGTCCGGTAGTCACTAAGGCGCCTAAGTGGACATTATTAGTCTGCTCAGCATGTAGATTCAGATGCATCCTCAGTTGAATAGGATGATGCGCCGGGTTCTTCAGGGTATATTTCTGGAGAGGAGGACCATCCTTCTATAGTGGATGTCCCTTCTTTGGTGAGGGCAGTTAAATCACTCCTAAATATACAGGATGATAAGCCAGCTCCTAGACAGAAGGCACCAGTGTTTAAGCACCAGAAGGTGGTAAAAGCTAAGTTTTCCTAAATCTGAGCAGCTCACTGAACTTATGGAAGAGTCATGGAGTAAACTGTTCCATATTAGTAAAGATTAGCATCTTTGTACCCTTTCCCAGCTACTGGATGTACTAAATGGGAAATCCCTCCTACTGTGGATGCTAATGTGACCCATTTAGTCAGGAGTGCTACGTTGCCTATTCGGTCAGCCTCTCCTCTTAAAGATACTACAGATAGAATAATTGAAATGTCTTAAATCAGTATTTCTACTTCAGGGTCCATAGAAGGTCCGCAGGAAACCTTGGGGTATAGGTGATGACGTAGACATTTGGGCACCATGCAGTTAAATTTTTCTCCCAGAATGCAACGGGCCGTCCCTCTATACCTTGCTCCCGGGCAGGAGGCTCCTCAGTTTTGTTTGGTGCCCGGTCTGAGTCTGGTCACTGTATTGCAGTGGGGCGGTTACTAACAGCCCTGAAAATATCAAGTTTTTTTCTAAGTGTGGTCGACGTGAACAGTCCAGTGGAAGTTCACACGGCTGCATCACCCCGGTGGTGCTGAGATGCCGGTACTGATCCGTGCCTCTCGGCGGACTTCGGGGATCTTTGCTAGCAGGGACACCGGAGGATTCCTAGACTGCGGCTGGACACTACGGGATGCTGGTAAACAACACGCACCGCGGTGGTGCACGCCAAGATGGTCTCTTTCTTCCAGGGTTGCGGGACACTGGGGATGACAGCAAGTGTGGCCAGGCACTGCGTCAACACTAAGCCACTTGGGACTGGAGTTCTGCGGAACACTCCATCGTCCCAGGGGTTAAGCATTCCCTGTTTAACAGCCAGCTGTTGAACACTCCTTTCCACTGTGGTCTGGCTTGATCTGTGACAGCTTCTGGTTTCCCATGAGTTCTTCGACAGTCATTCTCCTGGCTGTGTGTCGCTGATCTCCACAGGCAGTGCGGAGTACGGGTCCCCCAACATACGTCTCCTCTGGTTGATGGTCAGTGTATAACACTTTTGTCCTACTAGACGCTAAGTCTCTGTAGTTGACTTAAGGAAGTGCCATTAAGTGCAGGTATTATTGTTTTCTGCTTTTGTTTGTGACATTATGCTAGCACTGTTAGTTTTTAGCAAAGAAAACAGACAATCATTCTTTTGTTGCTATCCCTGTACCTGTTATGCTGGGCCATAAGCACAGGTGTGGTGTGGGTGTGGCATAAGTTGCAGCTGAGACTGTCTCTGTTAAGTGATCCTCTTTACTATGTCTGGCAATGAAAGTGATTTGACTAAGTTAACCCCTGTAAACTGCTCTGTAAAAAATGTACAGAGCTGTTAGGACATAGCCTCTGAGGAGTTATGTTTCCGGTGTTGCACTGCCCCGGGTCCTTCTGAGGCTTCTGCTGTTTAGCAGGAGCCACCATGGGAGTGCTTTGCAAAAGCACTAACCATTACAGGGTGGTTAGCAGGCCCTCCTATGTGTCTACAGTTCAGTTTTCAACAACAGCACCTTTTACCAGCGCAAAACCTGCTGCAACCTCCTACACCTTCACAGGTGTTGCCCCCTCAGTGGGTTAATGCAGTTCCTGCTATAGTGCAGGGTGTGACTGAGGTACGTCCTCAGGACGCACCTATCAGACCAGATAAAAGGGTCTTGCTATCGTCGCAATCTACTGTATGGGATGATTGTCATCTGATGGACTGCTTCTGCAAGAGTCTGACTCTGAGCTACCTCCTCTGGAGGCAGGGGTAAAGTCTAAAATATATGTTCCAGGGCTAATACAAGCTGTAAAAGCAGCCCTGATCATTGAGGAGGATGAGCTTCCTGCTCCTAAATCTAGGCATACATATTTCATGGAAGAAAAGGTGACTGAGGCTACATTCCCATTGTCTCACCAATTGGTGAATCACTTGGAGGTCTTGGAAAACACCTGGAAAGCGGTATCAACCGCAGAAGTGTTTAGTCTATGCTTACCCTTTGGCTGAAAATTATTTTTCCAAATTGGAGACTCCACCGGTAGTGTATTCCCACGTCACGTGCTTGGTAAGAAGCGCAATGCTTCCTATGCCTTCCATGTCGTCCCTGAAGGTTGTTAGATAGGAAGGTAGAGGTATGCCTTACATCTGTTTATTCCCTTTCTGGGGCTGTATGCAGACCAGCTATGGCCATTTGCTGGGTGGCTCGGGTCATGGAATGTTGGGCTAATAGCCTTGCAACATTCTTGGCCTCTAATGCTACCAGGGAACAGCTGAATCTGGTGGGAAATCCCAGAGATTCGGCTACCTATATAAGTGAGGCAGCTTTGGATATTGGCCTACTAAATGCCAGGGTTTCTTCGGCAGCAATTGCTGCCTGCCGTTCTCTATGGCTCCGTTCTTGTAGAGCTGATGCGGAATCCAAGAAGGGGTTGGAATGTTTGCCTTATGATGGTAAAGTCTTGTTTGGCCCGGTTCTGGACAAGATTGTGAATACCTTAGCAGCAGCTAAGCAGGCTTGTCTGCCTTCTGCTCTGGCCTCTACGTGAGTTCGGAATCCGTCCTTTCGGACCTATCGGGCCCCAGGTAAGGCTAGAACTCTGTCCTTTCCCAGACCATCCACTCCCAAGAAGCCTGCCAGGCCTAAGAAGCAGCCCTGGAGTACCAGACATCCAGCTGCCAAGCCTGATGACAAGCCCTCCGCTTCACAGGACGAGCCTCCTCCTGGGGGACCCCAGGGTGGGAGGCCGACTTCTTCAATTCGCCCAGTACTGGTGTCGGATTTAGACCTTGGTCTCCACCTTGCTACACTGAAGGTCCATATCTCGGCCCTTTCAGTGTGGTTCCAGCGAAGGATTGCTCCACTTCCTGACAGCCTCACTTTTCTGCAGGGGGTCCTTCATATCCAGCCTCCCTTTGTCCCTCCTGTAGCACCTTGGGATTTGGCTGTTGTCCTTTAAGGCTCTCCAGAGCCCTCCACTTAAACCACTGGGCTCAGTGGATCTCAAATGGCTTACTGACAGTTTCTGATTTAGGGGCACGCTAGTAGTTCCCCATTTCTAGTTTTTCATGGGGACAGGGCAGTGCTTCGAACTCACCCTGGGTTCCTTCCTAAGGTGATTTCTAGTTTCCACATTAATTAGGAAATTATTGTGCCGGCTTTTAATTCCTCAGACCTCTCGGCAGGGGAGACTTCATTGGATGTGGTACATGCCCTCAGGATTTATGTGGATCATACCAGTTCTCTTCGGAAGTCCTTGTTTGTTCTTTATGGTTTCCAGAAGAGAGGATGGCCAGCCAATAAACTTTGGCTAGATGGCTTCGCATGACTATCTACTGCTCATTCTATTCGGTCTGTAGGCCCTTCGTGGGCAGCTAGTCGTGGTGCTTTGGCTGTACAGCTGTGTAAGGCGGCCACGTGGTCTTCTATCCAGACTTTTTTTTAGATATACCTATACTATATCTTTGCCACTCAGGATGCTTCCTTCGGGCGGCGGATTCTCCTTTCTGCACAGGAGCGTCCCCGCACTTGAGGGTACTGCTTTGGGAAATCCCCCAAGGTTTCCTGTGGACCTTCTATGGACCCTGAAGTAAAAAAAGTAGAGAGATGGTAAGAACCTACCTTTTATCTCTTTCTACTGGGTCCACAGGGGGCCCGCCCTGACACACCTGTGCTTCAGATAGGCTTCACTCTGGTCACCGGTTTTCCGTCTCCTTCTATGTGAGAATGTGATTCTTGAGTGTTCCAGACTTTCTTCTCTCTTTTATCCTCCTCCGGCCTTTGGCTTGCTATGTAACTGAGGAGCCTCCGGCCCGTGGGCGGGGGTATAGAGGGAGGTTGCATCCTGGGAGAAAAAAATGTAACTGCATGGTGCCTAGATGTCTACGTCATCACCTATGCCCCATGGCTTCCTGTGGACCCTATGGACCACTTAGAAAAAGAGATGATAAAGGTAAGTTCTTACCATATCTCTACTTTTTTAATGTATGGAGATGTTACTCGACTGGCTATGGCTGGGGCTTGGGTATACAAGGCTGTTGAAGAATGGACGAGTGCATTTGGAAGATACTCTACCAAATGCTACCAGAGGTCAGCTAACGTATATCTCCCACATACTGGAATCTGCCTCCCATCTGAGAGAAGCTGCAATAGATGCTGGGCTCCTAGCTTCTAAAGCTTCGGCAGCCTCAGTTGTGGCTCGTAGAGCCCTTTTTGGTTAAGGTCCTGGTAAGCAAATACAGGGTCAAGAGGGCTGTGGAATCTTTACCTTTTTTCTGTAATCATTTTTGGAGCAGAATTGGATAAGATAGTGGCTACTCTGGTAGCCTCCAGTCTCTTCGCCCTCAGGGAAGAGCAAAAGGATAGTCTTCCTCCAGACCATCTAGTTCCCGCAGGACCACCAAGCTAAGAGGTCCTGACCGGACGACAAACCCTCAGCCTGATGGGGCGGGCCTCATAGGGGATCCCAGGGGGGTTGGCGACCTTCAGTTGCGGACTACTGTCATCAAACAGACACCTGGGTCCGATTAGTGGACTCTCAGGGGTATGCCCTCACTTTCTGGAGGCATCGCCCCCGGAAGTTTTGTTGCAATACTCCCCCCATCTGATTCTATCAAGGTATTGGCTCTCCAGGAGGCCATTTACTCCCTGCTGCAGGCAGGAGTGATAATCCCGGTTACTGTGTTTCAACAAGGAAGGGGTGGTTATTCCAATCTATTTTTGGTTCAGAAACCAAATGGGTCTCATGGTCCTATTCTAAATCTGAAAACCCTAAACAAGTTTATCTGTGACCCAAGTTTTGTATGGAAACTCTTTGGTCAATTATTTTGGGAATGAAACCTGGGGATTTTATGGCTTCCCTGGACATTCAGGATGCGTATCTGCATGTGCTTATTAAGCCATCCCACCAACAATTTCTATGGTTTGCTGTCCTGCAATAGTATTACCAATTTCAGGCATTGCCCTTTGGTCTATCAACAGTCCGTCAGGTCTTCACCAAAATAATGGCGGTTATGATGGCCTACCTCAGGCGTCAGGGAATCAGAATACTACTATACCTGGACAACCTTCTGATATTGGCACAGTCTCCAGCTGTTTTACAACACCATCTCCAACTGACCATTACCTGCTTATAGACGTATGGCTGGATCATCAATTTGGAAGAAATACTCTATTTCCAACACAGCAGATGATACATCTGGTGGCACTTCTGGATTCTCAGGCACAGAGGGGGTTTTTGCCAAAGGACAAGATTGCGGCCCTATCATTGCGAGTATGCAAATTGATATGCAGTCGAAGGGTATCCATGGTAGTCAATGGTATCCACCTTCGACATGGTGGAATATGCTCAGTTCCACTCCAGGCCTCTGCAACAATTGATTCTCTTCCGATGTAACGGACAGTATCATCTAATGGTCCCAGAGGATCCTTCTCACTCCGGAGGTTTGTCTCTCTCTCTTGTGGTAGCTACAAAAGGATCATCTGGAGAAAGGTCACCAATTCTGGATTCAAAATTGGTTGATTCTCGCCACGGATGCCAGTCTTCGTGGATGGGGGCAGTGACAGGTCACCACACCTTTCTGGAAAGATGGACAAATCAGGAAAGTCATCTGCCCATATACATTCTGGAGCTTTGAGCAGTATACAAAGCACTTATCATGGCACAGGACCTGCTCCTGGGCAGGCCGGTCCAGATTTAGTCGGTCAGCAGTAGCCTATTTCAATCCTCATGGAAGCACGCAAAGTCACGCAGCCATGAGGGAAGTGACAAATGTTCTGATCTGGACAGAACGTCATCTACCGGCTATATCGGCAATTTTCATCCCGGGAGTCCTCAACTGGAAAGCAGACTTCCTAAGTTGTCAGGACATACATGCCGGAGAGTGGGCTCTCCACCTGGTGATTTTTCAACTCCTGGTGAACAAATGGGGCCTACCAGACGTAGACCTCATGGCCTCGCGTCACAATCACAAGGTCCACAGGACAGAGACCCCTCAGCCGCATTCATGGATGCTCTGGCAGTGAGATGGGACTTCAAACTGGCATCTCTTTCCACCAATTTCCCTCCTTCCAAGGGTCTTCAACAAATGTAAGCAGGAAGGCAGAGCAGTGATAATAGTAGCTCCTGCTTGGCCCAGATGCCATTGGTTCACCGACATATGGAGTCAATCTGCAGACACTCTGTTTCCTCTTCCTCTATTGCCGGATCTGTTAGCGCAGGGTCCCTGTCTGTATCTGGATTTTCCCCGTATGTCTTTGACGGCGTGACTCTTGAGTCTTCCATTTTTAGAGCAAAAGGTTTCTCCAGCTCTGTGATTCAAACGATGCTTAGTGCACAAAAACCTTCCTCTGCCCGCATCTATTACAGAGTTTGGCATTCTTTGGTCAATGGTGTTACCACAGAAAGCATGACCCTAGGGTTTCCCGGGTACTTGCCTTTCTCCAGGCTAGGTTAGACCTCGGTCTCCACCTGGCCACCCAGAGAGTACAGGTTTCTGCATTGTCAGTTTAGTTCCAGCAAAGGATTACTTCTTTGCCGGATGTTAGAACTTTTTTACAGGGTGGTCTGAGTTCAGCCACCCTTTGTTTCACTGGTTGTCCTTGGTTCTCAAGGGGCTGCAAGTTTCCCCATTTGAACCTCTGGACTCAGTAGATTTGAGATGGCTGACGGTGAATACACTTTAGTCTCCACATTATCTCTCCTGCATGCAGTGTCTCTGATTTGGCAGTGCTCTCTTGTTGCTCCCCCTTTTTTTGATTTTTCTCCAGGATTAAGCTGTTCTCCGTACACTGACGGGTTGTCTTCCTAAGGTAAAGTTCTGTTTTCATGTGATTGAAGAAATTGTGGTTCCAGCTTTTCAGTCTTCAGATATTTCTGAAGGTGAAGGCTCCCTGGATGTGGTTCGTGCTCTCTGTATCGTACAGACTCTCTTAGAAATCAGATGCTCTTTTTGTGTTATATGGTTTTCACAAATGAGGATGGCCAGCTTACAAGCAAACTCTGGCTCGATGGTTACATACGACTATCTCTCAGGCTTACACGCAGGCTGAACTCCCTGTTCCAAACACTGCGACAGCACATTCTACCCAGTCTGTGGGACCATTGTGGGCATTTTATCTTGGTGCCTTTGCTGAGCAATTATGCTAGGTAGCCACGTGGTATTCTGTCCACACTTTTCTTAGGTTCTACGCCTTTGATACTTTCGCCCCTCAGGATACTTCCTTTGGGTGATGAGTTCTCTTTTTCTGCTCAGGAGCATCCCAACCCATAGAGGAACTGCTTTAGGACATCCCTATGGTATCCCTAAGGACCCTGAAGAAGAAAATAAGTTATGGTAGACTTACCTTTTGAGAACGCTTTTTCTTCGAGGTTCACAGGGCACCCACCCTGACGCACTGGGGCATCCTGGGAGCTGAAAGCTTAACTGTTTGGTGCCTGGATCACTCTAACTACATTATCCCCTTGGTATCCCTGTGGATCCTATGGACCTCGAAGAAAGAGTTATCAATGGTAAGTCTACCATAACTCTTATTTTTACATACCAGATTCTGTAAAATGGAACAAGCGACAAACACCTATTTGAACGTATATTGAATAAACATGCCAATAGACCACTTGGTAGAGATATACCAACATGCTGAGGACTCGCTAGTAATACTAAAAAATACCTCAAAAGCTTATGTACTATACAAAAATATTGTGGGACCCTTCTATAACTGGGTCCAATATTGCATAACTAATAATAGGTATAGAACACATGAACATTACAGGAAACGCATGAATGATAAATTTTCATTCAGCCCTGCTGGTGAAACCGTATTAAATTTATAGATCCACTTCGCCTAGAGTTGAAGAAGTTTTCTATGCCTGTCACCACCCATTACCATAGGGGTGGCACATGGTCTCTAAGTTTATAGCAAAGCATGGCAAGAGAATGACTGGCTTCTTTAAAGTGCCTCGCTATGGGCTGTTCAATATCTTTGCCCTCCAGGGCCTGGCGAATGGCAGATCGATGCTGCGCTGCACGCTTCTTTTTTTTAATTATATGTTTATTCGTTTTTTACAGGTCAATATATAACAAACACAATCAGCAAAAGAATGATCACAATCATCTAGTGCAGATTGAAAAGTAGAAAAGAAATTACAAAATTTAGTTCGATCTGCAATTACTGCAATGATGTCAATGTGCGTACATTTATATATCCAGTAAGAATGTCCAATTGAAGTAATTGGAGATTGCTCAATTTTGCCATAAAATAAAACATATACTTTGAAATTGCAATAAACATATTAAAAACAAATCAATGTTCTTGTTTCAATACATTAAAACACTGAAAACAGAAAATTTAGGAGGGGGGTAGTGGGTGACGTCCAACTGCGTTGTAGCAATATGTATATTAACAATACTATAAAATAATAATAATAATATTCAGCTAGTCCATCTAACAACTTTCAGTGTCTATTTCTCTAAGATCCACCATACATAGATTATAGTCTCTGGTTACGCTGTTTCTAATAATTTTTTGTGTAGAAACCAGGCAGTAGACTCAAACACTTTAAAAATATGAGACACAGTAGTATCATCTAGAGTATCTACATAAGGTCCCCATTTCTTATAGAACAAAATTATCCCATTTTCAATGTCTGGCATAGCAGATTGTAGGTCAAATATAACAACCTGAGTAATATCTGCGTTACCTCAGTGACCGTCGGTAGAGAACATTATATCCAGTGAATAATTTTCTGGGCTACTGTTACAATTATAGTGAAGATTGGGTGTAAAGAAGCGATAAATCCATAGTTCTTCCATAAATCAAAATTAGCATGCAAAAAAGCCAAAGGATCTAAAGTTAAACGCATCTTAAATGTTCTTCAGAAAAAATAACAATTTACACCAGAACCGTTTAATTTTCCCACACTCCCAAAAATTATGTATGAAGATTGCATAGGATCCGCCACACTTTCATGCATCTACCAGTTTCATCTGAAACATAGTGTTTCTGTTCTGCCTGTGAAATGTATGCTCTATGAATCACCTTAGCATGCACTTCTTGCAAGTTTGAAGATCGAAGTGTTCAAAGAGTTTTTTCATAATATTTAAGCAAGTCGCTATCCAGTTAAATGGACAGGATAGCTTATTTCCATCTAATAGTTATCTGTTTAAATAATTATCAGCAGTTATTTCAATAAGTTCTAGATATAGATAATGGGTCCGATACACATATTGAGTACATCTCTGTAGGAATGTCAATATTGGGTCTGGGTCTGATTGAGTGGGCATAGCTTGTGGAAAAGAACTAATAAAGCTCTTAAGTTGAAGGTAGGCACATAGGCAAAAGCAGTCAGTAACTAGGAGATCTGGAAAACATTCACTGTTAGGGATCTGCTGCTATAGAGCCCAATATGTACATAAATGTCCAGGGCAGTGCTAGGTTCTTCTGCTGCTCTCCCAGACTTGCTCTAATGCTCTGGAATGGTGCCCACATCTATAACAAAAAACATTCAGCTCAGGCAGGATGCCCCTACTGCTGCATTTAATGGCTTACTGTGATTGCTGGTCCTCTATATGCTAGAATTATGACACACACTATACTTTGTATGACGCATATGCTGGTTAAGTGCTAATTCTACCCACTTCATGGACTGGCCATACTCACTCTAAAATCAGGCATTTGGAAACCCCCCTCTAGAAATCCTACGTTTGCCACTGCAGCAAAATGGTGATATGTCAAACCATATCGTTCTTGCAATGTAGTAAAGGAACAAATTGCAACTCCCGGGTCAAACACATCTGCTGCTGTTCTAATACCTTTAGCTTTCAACCTGAGAAAAGGTATGGTTTTCCATCCCAGGTGTGAAGAGAAGATTACCCCATAAAGCAATATTATTTGTTCTACTATGATTTCTGCAATTTTTTTTATTTATACTACACCATGTAGAGTAGGTATCATGAAACATAAGATTATTCATAATATTTGAAGGAATCTTTGACTTAGGGGAATGTAACAATGCATTAGGGGAATATGGCGCAAGTAATGCTGAATCCAAGGCATAAACAGTATACATACTTTTCTCAAAAATCCAGTCCACTATGTACTGAAAAAATTAGAAACTCTGAAGATCAGGTAAACTAAAGATAACCATTGCATGATATTTGCAATGAGGAATTAGTATATATTGTTTTAATATATATTATAAATTTGTATGGAAAACCAAATCTCTCCATAGTATAATAGAGATTATTATTATTATCATTTATTTATATGGCACCACAAGTGTTCTGCAGCGCCTTACAAAGTACATAACCAAAAAAGTGACTTACAGTACAATACACAATGCAGAATGGCTTTTTCAGGGTCCAACGACAATAAAGCTCAAGATGGGGGGTTGGGTATTTGATTTGTGGCTGATTATTGCTGTAAAGCTGCATACACACGTAAAGATTTTCTGTACAACCATCCAACTAGTTGATTTTTATTCCAACCAATCTGGTAACGTATGAATGCAAATGACAATCAGCAATTTGCTCCCAAATGCCGGAAAATGGACAAAAACTGTTGTTTGTTAAATGTTTGATCAAAACAATTTGTTCAAACTTGTCTGACTACCATTTTCATCTATTTTCTGGCATTTAGGAGCAAATTGCTGATCATCAGTTACTCCCATATGTTACCAGATTTTAATTTTCAAAGAAAATCTTTGTGTGTATGCAGCTTTAACCTCTTTAGAGACAGCCTCACCCTGTGCTTCAGGAATTCTGTATAACTTTAGATTGACCTTACCCTCTGGCTCTGTAATGATATCATGCTTTATTATCGCAGTGTGGCCGGGCAGTGCTGAAAATAAATCTCTGTTCCTAATAAACCACTCCTTAGCCTCATTCCTTTGAGTGGCGGACAAGGTTTCGGACACTTTTACTTCTGGAACCAAAGGGACTGATGCTACAGGTGGACTTGGTTCAGCTAACAGAGCTAACCTATCTTTCCAGGGTTTGATAAGGTTAACATGGTAAGTTTGTTCAGGCTTCCTTTTGCCTGGTTGGTATACTTTATAGTTAACTTCACCCCTTTTTGTCACTTGATACAAGAGCTCATTGTTAAGGGCCATGTGTGGAAACGTAAGCCTGCTATCTGGGTTCCCATTAACAACTTTCACATTTTCTCTGGCTCTTATCAAGGTGGAGTCCTTTAACTGTTCAGAAGCAAACACATTTTTTTCACTTCAAGGGGAGGTATGCTTTCTGACTTGTCTATCACATCTGCCTCCTCTGGAGGAGGTATCTCACTTTGTTCCTTATAGTCTACCACTTCCCCAGCCATACTAGCAACAGGGCAAGGATCTGAGGGTTCCAGGGTAACACCTGTGGCCAGCATATCACCAGAATTGTCTACTGGCTCTATACTGATCACCACTGTGACCACATGGGACTTCCACAATTTCCAAAAATGGGGAAAGTCTCACCCTATTATAACATCATGTACTAAGGAAGGAACCATTCCCACTTTAACCACAACTGAGCCACAAGAGGTCTCAACATTCAATTCTGCAGTATTATAATAACTGGTGTCACCATGTATGCAAGTTGCACCAACAGTTGTTCGCTGGCCCTTTAAAGCATTTACCAACCCATCTTTCACCATCTTTTCACAATGCCTTTACCCGGTTCCCTCCCATAACAACCTCACACATTTTCTGACTCAGTTGAAGGTGTAACAGTACAGGCTAACCTGGCAAAGAAAGACATTCTGTGACATTCAAAGACAGCATCACATTGCATAGGTTCTTGAACAACTGGGCAATTGGCAACAATATGTCCTGGCATACCACACCTAAAACATTTAATCACATAACTGTCCAGTCTTTTAGGCATGTGAGACATTTCTGGCCCCACTGACCCATCTAAGCCGAGCACTCACAGTCTCTTCAGCTTTAAGTTCCCATAACCGCCCAGGACCCTTTTCCCACAGAACAGTCTTACCAGGTTTCACTGAAGTGTGCTGTCATAGATCTGGGGGACAATGAGGCGTAGCCAACAGTTCCTCTGCCACCAGATACCGATCCACCATCTCCACTATACGGTCAGCTGTCTTAGGATCCCCGTGGCTCACCCACTTGCGTAAAGTCGTGGGCAGGGACCTCAAGTAACAATCCATGACAACTCTTTCAACCATCTGAGGTCCAGTTAATGTCTCTGGTTGTAACCATTTTTTGGTCAGGTGAATTAGGTTGTGCATTTGTGAGTGGGGAGGTTTATCCAAGTAGTACAGCCAGCGAAGCACATGTTACCGACAAGGTAAATCCCAGGCGAGTCAGAATTTCTGCTTTTAGCTTTTCATAGTTCAAAGCATCCGCCGTGCTTAAATCAAAGTATGCTTTTTGAGGCTCGCCGGAGAGAAAGGGGGCCAGCAATCCATTCCACTGATCCTTAGGCCAACTCTCCCACTCGGCCATCCTCTCAAAGGCAGTTAAGTACGCCTCCACATCATCAGTCTCTGTCAATTTTTTAAGGAAATGGCTTGCCCTTATGGAGCCATTTTGAACATTTGGGAAAGCATTTCCAGGCCGTGCTGTAAGATGCTGCACCACCTCTTTTAGGACCTCACGGTCCTCGTGCTATTGCCTCCGGGTTTCCTCAATCTCTAGGTGATGTTGCCACCGTGCCTCCTCAACCTCCAGTTGATGTTGCCACCATATCGCCTCAATCTCCAGTTGATGTTGCCTGGTAGCTTCTTGCTGTATCCTTGAAGCTTCTTGCTGTACTGCTGTCGCTTGTAGCAAGGCCTTGACAATTTCCTCCATATTGTTGGGCTTTTCCAGCAACTTTGTAGCCTCTTTCACCCAGGACATGTATCAGTACTGGTTTCCAGCAAAAAGAAAGGTCTGACCCTTTAACTGAACCAGATTCCACAACTCGGAAGGCAAAGCACCACTTGGACTTGCTTCTATGTGTGAGGCACCACAGCTTCCAGTATGTCCCACTGTGCAAAAGCCTCTGCAGAGTATCACACCTGCAGTTTTACTCTGTGCCACATTTAATTTCAGTCCAGACAGACACAGACCTGCTTTCTGCAGAACTCTCAAAGCTGCTGCTAACTTCACCTATGTGCAGACCATTGTGCCCGCATTCTCCACCACATGTAGCAAGGTTGGGGAACTGGTACCATCTCCTGGGGTAGATGGCACTGCGCAGCAGATGAAAAATCACAGAAAGTCCACTGGTCTGGTGCAACTGGTCTATGCCAGTTTTATTAGGCAAATAAACAGAAATAAACACTTTGCCGTCTGGCACTAACTATACAGAAGTGATCCTAGCTCACTAACAAACAAAGTATTAGAAGGGTTTTTCAGGTTTAATTTACCTGCTTCCATCAACCTGATTCTCGCACAGAGACACGAAAGTCTGTATTTTCCCCAGGCAGTGTCTCTCTGTAATGTTCAGTCTCACAGCTGAAAACCCTAATTAGCCTCCTGTGAAGCTAATAACCCAAAAAGCTCCTAACACAAATACCTTCCTGAGGTCTCAAAAGACATAAGTCAGGAATCTAGGGCAAATATACCTGCCTTCCACTATGATGCCAGTGACCTTGTCACAATACATAAATGAACCCAAGGGTTCATGTGGGCATTATAAAAAGGTGCAGTAGTACATAGTGCTGGAAATTTGGTGAGTTTTGATCAGTGACGTGCGGAAATAATTGACAGGGGAGGCAGTGCCTATAATAAAACTTATAAATTTCTTCTTTGTATCATTCTAATAATATGTTCTTCAAAGTTTTGACTATAAAAATGATAAGAAAAAATTAGAATATACCTGAGTATGACAGGAAAGGCTCTACAAACCTTCCTCACCTGACCGCATGTCACTGGTGTATATAGTAATGGCTTCCTGTCCGCCCTGTTTACTATTAGCAATGGCACCAGACAGGGGTGTCCTCTTTCTCCCTTAATGTTTGTTTTGGCAATAGAGCCCCAAGCAGAGCATATTCGTACTTCTTCACTTCTTTGTGGGCCCACTATTAATGGCCGCATCATAGAATATGTTTTTTTGCGGGCAATGTCCTTCTGTTTGTTACCCTTCCAGAAACCTCTCTCCCAAATATCCAAAAGCTACTTTTCTGCGGCCTCATATTATAAATTGAACACATCAAATACGGAAGTTCTGACATTAAATGTTCCGCCCAACCTTCTCTCTTAAGACACAATTTAACTATAATTGGCAATCTGTTTCCCTTCGTTATTTGGGCATATCTTTGTCAAATAGATAGGAAACTCTCCTTGAATTTAATTATGGTTTAATTTATAGCCTTCCCGAAGGATTAGATGAATCACAAGGTTTCCTGGATGGGCAGAATGGGGAATCGGTATGATGCTGGTGTCGGAATCCCGACACCAGCATCCCGGCAACAGTGGAAATCCCGATTGTCTTCAGGTAAGTATTAGCTAACCTAATTCTACCCCCTAACCCTAACCCTCCCTTAGGGGTGCCTATCCCTAACCTCCCCCCCAGTACCTAACCTTAATCCCCCCTCTAAGTGTCTAAATCTAACCCCCTTTCCCACTGCATAAACTTAAGTCCCCTGGGGAGGTACCTAACCCTAACCTCCCCCCGGGGGTGCCTAACCCTCCCCCCCCTGCGGCTATCCTCGCCCGGCGTCCCTTCGATCGGGATGCCGGGCGTCTGTCTCCCAGCGTATGTCTAATGACAGCCATCGGCATATCAACACCTGTCTTTAGACCCTTGCCGGGATATGACAGTCAGGAAGCCGGCTGTCGGGATTAGGTCCGCCGGCTTCCCGACTGCATACCGCAGAATGGCAACTGTCAAAATGACACTTTTCCCCAAACTTCCATATCTATTCAGATCTATTCCCAGGACCCTTCCTTCCTCATGGTTAAATAGATTTCATGCAGTTTTGAATAAATATATATGGAATAACAAGAGAGCCAGACTTGCTAAATAAATACCTTATGATGTCTAAATCGTTGGGGGCTTAGCTTACCCTGATCTGAAACTTAATCAAGCAGCTTGTTTGGTCAACCAAATCAGTGATTGGACTATGATCCCCTGCTCTAAACCTTGGATCAAGCTAGACGGTGACATGTTGGGCACATTTCCCTTGTTGATTTGCTGTGGATTCCGTCTAGCTCCAGAGTTTTCTCTAAATCTATTTCCAGGGCGTCACTTGCATCCCTTAAAGCTTGGGACAGTTTATCTGTTCTTCTACAGTTTCATTTGCCAACTACTAACCTCTCTATCCAAGGTTTTCCACATTTAATTCCTAATCTAGACCTTTCCCTATGGTGCACTAATGTTATCCAGTCTTTCCGTGATTTGTTCAATAACAATACTCTTGTGTCATTCTCTCAGCTACAATCTCGCTTCTCTCTACCCTCCAGAGACTTTTATAAGTTTCTTCAAATAAGACAATGGATCCAATCCTTCCCTTCCCTGGTTGGTTCAAATGGTACTGTCCCCTCCCATATTTTCTCCCGTATAACCTCCAATTCTCGCAAAGGAGGAATATCTTTTTGGTACTCACATCTGTTAGTTTCAGGACAGCCTGATAAAACCCAACCCACCCTGAAAGCGTAACAAGACTTAAATATCTGCTTAGAACCTTTTGTATAGTCCCAAAAATGTTCTCCATTTTCAAAATGTCTAAGTGTATTTCACATATTGAAATGTATATGAAGTTGTTCTATCATCTATATTTGACTCCTGACAGATTGCATAAAATATGGCCCTCCCAATCTAGATTGTGTTGGCGCTCCTGTGGCCAAGTTGGAGATATTTTCCATGTTTTTGGAAATGCCCTGTGATACGTCCCCTTTGGTCTGAGGTTGAGGACTTGATCCAGCAGGTTACTGGCTTACAGCTGTCTCTGTCCCTTTCCGCTGCACTCCTACATATTTTCCCCATTGAATATGTTCCATAGATATTTCATAAGCCATGTTCTCATTGCTACAAAAGCAGCTATTGCACAGTTCTGGAAACAAGACAAAATTAATTATAGTTTTCTGATGGAGACTTTGACTTGTCCTTATTCCTCCTCAGCTAACTCTCCAATTATAAAGTGGTTTAGCTGGCATGAGTTCTCCACAGAGGGTCCATGCCTTCCACTAGTTATGCAATTATACTCTCCATTGAATTTTTTGTATTCTTTCTATTCTGATTATCTTTTATAGTCAGTTACAGTGGTCTCTATTTCCAATTACCTCTATCTATTGCCCACTGATAATTGATTTTTTTTTTCCATGATTATATATTTTATATTTGTTATTTTAATGTGTATTGCATGCCTGTATTCCCCTATGTGCTTCTCGTTTCTTTTTTCTGTATCCCCTTATAGTTTGAAAATCTCTAATAAAAATTAATGTTTAAAAAAAAAAAATAACTTTTACTAGATATTCATTAAAATATAAGTGATTCCCCTCCGGGAGTTGAATTGCAGCAAAGTGTTAAAACTAAAGATTAAAGAATTGAAATTGAAGATTAAAAATAATATGCATGGGGTATTTTCACACACTCGCAAAGACTCCTTGTGATATCACTGTATCTGGGTACTATCTTCCCAAATTATGAAAAAATTAACATAGTGCTATTGGTAAGTAACTAGAAGTGGGTCACAGCTGGTTCACTATTCGCTCTATAATAAATGTAGTAGTTGAAAATAAATGTTATATCTGAGAGCCTGTGTAAACCTAACCCTCCCCTAACCCTCGATATTAACCTTCAGGATGCCAGCGAACAGGATACTGGAGCCGGGATCCTGACGCTGTTGGAATTCCGGCACCAGTATTTAGACCATCGGCATCCTGCATGCTGGGATGCTGACTACATCCCCTTTCAGGCATATAATGCATTACATAAGTAAAATGACACATAAACGAACATGCAAGTTAGTATAAACATGTCTGTCATAAAATTCAACTTTGAACAACACAAATTGTGATTGCACAGGTCATGAGCACCCACTGAGCTACCTAATCACTCAAGTATTTCAGAGGTTTTTTGTGTCAGAGTTCAAAACCATTACGCTCCAGTATCCAAGAAACTAAAAAGGAAACTGTCTATTGGGTTTCACTATCAAGTCCATTGGTGCCCTTGACTACTACTGCTCTCAGGCATATTATGCATTATGAAGTGAGAAGACTCAGAAGCAAACATGAAAGTTGGTAAAATATATTTTGCACATACTTCAAACCTACGATTACAAACCCTATAAGCATTGGACCTGAGCATTCACCAGATGAACTAGCTGGTCACTCAAGCATTTAATAAGTTGTGTGCTACTGTAGTTTTAGACCATTATCTTGCCATATCCAAGTTACTAAAAAAAAAAAGGAAGCTGTCTACTGGACTTCTCTATCAACTCCATTTGTAAAATTAACTTCTACTGCTCCCAGGTATATTATGCATTACATAAGTGAAAATATTCATAAACGATCATGCAAATAAGTACAAAAAATACAGTTATAGGATTTGATGGTACAGATTAACCAACTGAGCCACCTGAACATCTAAATAATTCTGTTGTATTTTGTCATTGTTTTAAACCATTATTATGCAATATAGTATAGCTGTCTCTGTAGGTTCACTATCAAGTCCATTAAAATACTTGACCTCTACTGCTATCAAATATATTACACACTACATAAGTCAAGAGTCCAATAATCAACATGCAAATTAGAAATATTTGTGTGAAGTATATCTACACAGTTTAAATGGGGTTATGTAGGCTGCGCTAAGTATGTGGAGCAGCTCTTATAGATTTTGGTAATTGTAAGTGTAACAAAGAGCGCTTGTATAATGGGTGAAATGGATATAAAATGAAGTGAATATGGGAGGAAAAAAAAAATACAAATGTAGATCTGAGAGGATTATAAAGCAAATAGAGTAGAAATAATAAAAGAAGTAAAGGATAAAAATAATAAAATTAATAATAAAAATATATTTTAAAAAAATCTAATAAAAATCTAATAAAAATAATAAAATAATAATATCCGGGCAATGCTGTTGATGAAAATGTAGAGTTAAAATGAAAAGTTAGAGATTGTGGTGTTAACCACTATATGTTTATAGCTTTTTAGCAGGTATTTGTGTGGGGTTGTAGATGTTGCGGGCTTTGAGGGCACTGTCACTTGCTCGATTTTTGGAGACACTGGCAGATTCTAACTAACTGACCCTAATTCTACCTTGCCTCCTACAAGCGGTCACCTCTTCCTCCTTGCAGCAATGCGACAATATCCTGAGTCCCCATCTGTGTTTTCTGTCCACCAGAAGTGGTCATGATCGCACTTCCGATTCAGCGTATTTCGGCTATCCCACCTTCCAATGCGTTTTATGCAGTAATGCACTTTGTCAAGGAAGGTTTAACCTTGTGGGTGGTCCCTATTTATACCAGAGTGTTTGAAAAAACTTTATTGGGTCTGTTTAACAAAAATGGAAGTCCTCTGCCGTATCTTGTGTTTAAAGAAGCGGCAAGCACGTGTTTTAGGTGCTTGTATTTTAGGTTTCCAGCATTACCCTCCAATAAAATGAATACAAATCAATAAAAAGAGCATGGGATAAAAATGAATGAATGGATAACTAAAAATAAAAATAAATAAGATAAATAAGAAAGAAAAAAAAAACCTTTTTTTAAATAAAATAAATACAAATATAAATCTAAAAAAATAATGAGTACTATAAATAAAATGAAATACAAAAAGATTGAAGATATGCATAAAGTATGATGTGGATTATGAATACCTAATGATCTATACACCCTAAATGTCGCTATTTAGCATTATAAGTCGCACAAGAAATAATTGCTTTCCAGACTTTGATTGTGGTTCCAAAGCACAAAAATATATTATTCACCAAAAGGCATATAGTTACACGCTGTAATCTAAATACACTTAGCGCAAACAAATTATACAATCACTAGGTACAGTCGAATACACACGTATGCACTCTAGATCCAGATTTCCCGCCATCAACTATGAAACCTCCATCAACAGGAAAGAAAAATGACTAACTATCAGATTCAGAGTGCTTGCTTATGTACCCTTACAGAGATAGGCAATACAATAGAACAAGTTGGCATAATCCCATTGGTTCTTCTTCCTGGTTCTTCTGTTACGATGCAGTTCATAGGTCAGTTTGTATTGTAATAGTTCAGCCTCCAACAGCTCTTTGTGTCCATTTTCCCGCCGAAGAACAAGTCTAAACTGGGTAATAAACATTACATTACAGATTACATTTCAATGCCTATCTCTCTATGATCCATAATTCACAGACGCATGTTGCGATTTCCTTGCCGATGGAACCGGAAGTCTGCAAATAAACAGTGTTCAGAATAGCACTAAACCTATCATGTACTAAACCTTAGATCTTAAATACAGTCAATTCATAACATAATTAATAACGAATATAACCTTGAATATTAACCTTAATGCTAGGGAAACTTTCTATGTAAGTGTGCAATGTGTAAGTGTAGGGATATTAAGAAAAGACGCTAGTTAGCGTTGTGCATCTACGTGTTTGTGGAGTACACCGTGGTACCTGTTTTGCAGGATTGTTCATATTATATGTTTTAGTAAATGTATGTATTTATTTAATAAGGACTTTTAACATTGTTCTATTGTGTGGGAATCGCACAACGCTAAATAATAACATCGCTGTATGTACTGATATTATGTGAGATTTGCTAAAATGGCGTCTTGTTGATATTCGCAAAATGACGTTGTGCAGGTTTTGATTTTAACAGATTCTGTCTCAGCCGGCTTCAACAGTCCACCCTTTGATAGCAAACAATACGCTATCACACTCTAATTTTAAAATTAATTTAGGCTTACACTATGACATATTATTTAATGTTATATTATGGGATGGCACAAGGTGGTTCCTAAACCATCATCAATGTGTCTCTGGGAGGGACATAAAACTACCTTTATACGCACACCGTGGATCTTGGGAGATCATGGGAAAGATGTGGGGATGCACCTAACCTATAAAGGAAGTCTTGAAGGGGGATAGGGACTTACATTATTTAAGATGTTTAAAATAACATTTCATAATACATTTCATGCATGGCTAAATCTAAACATCATCTGATGGTACATTCTAGTTCAGGGTTGTAATGCAGTCCTTCATTTACCTCAGTATTCATATTGTTACTACTGACCACCATCATAATTTCATTACTTCGATTAACTTTAGTTTTACATTTTCCACATTTCAACACAGTAGGAACACACCTGACACATAAGCCAATTACTATGATGACAAGCAATATGAGGATCAGGAGTTTACCTATATTAGCAACCATTTCCTGGACCCACTCTCATAGACAGGAGAACCATTTCACTGGGTTCAACCATGAAACCCATTCTTCTACCTTCTCCTCTACTTCAGCCACTTAACCATTATGGTTCTTCCGAAATTCCCATTGCAGCTGCAGGATTTCGTCCATCTTCCGGTCTATCACCTCCTTGGGGTCACTAGTATTATTTGTAATATATGTGCAACACTTTACACCAAATTGGGTGGCCAAAGTTACACAATACCCTCCAGTGCCAGCTGTTAAATAATTTAACACTAGCCTATGTTGCACAAGTTCTTTCTTATAAGCTTGTAACTCCCTACCTGTATACCCAAACGTGTCATCATACATCTAGGTGATATTATCTATTAATTTAGCAAGATCTTGAATATATCTGAACTTTAGAGTACCCCGAGCTATCCTGGTGGGATCTAATGCTACCAAAACTTGAAAGCCAGTTGTTTCACTAATCAATTGTGTGGCTTTATGTACAACACCAGGTATCATGTTTCTCTTGTCACGGTGTTCATACTGTGTGTGAAGTGTCAAAGCTGGATAGTTGGCTGAGACAAGATCAGCCCAAAATAAGATCGAAACAACACCATCTTGTGAATGGCCGCAAGACACCATTTTGGAAATGAGATCGGCAAGATGCCATTTTGAGAATGGCTGCTCAGCCCAGTTTAGCTAAACTCACACCTAAGTACATATAGCGATGCTACTATTAACATAAAGCGATCGCATCTTTTTCCATACCTCATACACACATTGATACACAGAGTTGCGCTGTTAACATATCGCACATTAGCGAATGCATAAGGCCCAGCATGCGAACGCTTTCCATTAGCTTAGTGCGCATGCTTCTGCGCAAAACTAACTAGCGTCTTTACCCATATCCCTAATACTTACATAATGCACACTTACTCAAAAGGTTCCATAGCTATAAAGTAAAAGATCCAAGTTTCATTCATTTATTACAAATGCTGTGAAATAAAGGCTATTTTGGTATCTAAGGTTTAATACGTGATAAGTAAGCCGTGTTTGGTATTATACTGATCTGCACTCTCTCAACAGCTTCCCGGTACCATCGGTGTGGAGATCGCAACATGCATTCGCAACTTATGGACCTTAGAGACTTAAAGCACCAGAATGTACATTGTAAAACCAACAGCCAAGATTTGCATGAGGCGGGAAACGGAGGCAGCAAGCTGTTAGAGGCTGTTCTGTGTCCATTTGAATCAACCTGTTAAATGCCCTGTAACATGCGCACCACGATGGGGAACCAATGGGATCAGCAACAAACTTCTCTATTGTGTTGTTTATTTTGGGAAGGGTATAAACGTGTGGGTTGTGACTCGGTGCTGAGAGGTCGTTACCCGTTATCATGTGAGCAAGGGAAGCTGACTAGAATCCAGGGACAAGAAGGGAAAAAGTTTGTTTTCCTTTGTTGATAGTATTTTACGCTAAAATGGGTGTCGCAGTATTGCGCACGTGGCTGAATCGCATTTTTGCACGTGCAATATAGACGCACTTTTGTGTACATAGCTAAGGGTAAGAGTCATACGGTTGTGTGGTAGTCGCATTATTGTGTATGCGACTAGTCGCACAATAGCGTATACGTACTTCCGGTAGTGCTGTCACGTGTTTGAAAGCGTTTGATTTTACATTCTTTCAATTACTGCCAATAACTGGGTTAACATGTATTTTTCTGCGCAGGAAAAAGTGTGTAACTGTGAGTACTTGTTTAGGGTGTAACACAGGACCTAAATGTTAAGGGTATCGTAGGACCCTTAAGTGCTAGGCGCAGGAGTTGGCCTAGTGACTTGGTAGCAGCCTACCGTTTACTTTACACAAAGCAGGTATATGGGTTGTTATTTTTGTTAGGGTTCGGCTCCCCCGCCCCCCCCACCCCCCACCCCCCCCCCAAAGGAACCACAGCCGCCCGTATCTGATGTAAACACATTATGTCACGGTTGAGTTGATGTCTATTGGTGGATTATTCCCAATAGTCTGGAGTAAAAACCAAGATGTATCCTTCACACTATGATGTATTTGGCGACTTATGTCGAGGGATAATGTAGATATATATGATTCCCACATATCAAAAAATTTCTCCACTTTCTTTTCCTTCTCCAAGACTACCTCTACCCAATCCATTCGAAATACATTGTATAATTTTGTCTTAAATAACACAAAAGAGGGGGAGGAAGTCGAAATCCACTCCTGCAATAACGTTTTACGAGCAGCCGCGCTAATTGCCAATAACAGTCTTCTGCTTCCTTTGCTAGCCCTTATATCTGCAGGTATAATGCCAAAAATAGCCCACTCTGGAGTGAAAGGGACATAATTGAGTAAAGCTGACTCCGCATATTGCTTGATCCGTAACCAAAATCCTCGGACTATAGGGCACGACCAAAAGCAATGATATAAATCCGCATTATCTTCTCCGCACCTATAACAGGAATGAGAAGCCGAACGTCCCATTAGATAACTTCTATGCGGAGACAAATAGGCTCTGTGAAAAATGTTTAGAAACATCTCCACATATATTGTTGATGTTAAAGATTTACAAGAATAATTTAGGGCAGTCAATAACTCTTCAACTGTATACAAGGGAAATTTTTTAACCCACTGCGAAAGTCCCCTACCATTGGACGCGTGATCCAGAGATATTTTAAAATATTGATAATAATTAGAAATAGCTTTCTTAAGTATTGGAGGTTTGGAAAGAAGGTCATCTACTGGATTATTCCAATCTTTCGCCACAAACACCTGGATTACTGAGTTGATATAATGCTGTGCCTGCAGGAAGGCCATGGGGAACCCCAACAGAGTATTATACTTTTCTGCAGCTTCATTAAAGGATAAAACCCGACATGCTTCTTTATCTACCTAACAGCCTATTCTCTGAATGCCACCCACTCGCCATATTGTGAATGGATATGTCGCCTGCCCAGACTGAAAATGCGGATTTCTTATGAGAGGAAGAAATAATGATTTGTGCGAGTTAAGGCCTGCCTCTTGTCTTATTAAATGCCAAACTCGTTTTGTATTCCACAGTAGTGGGTTATTTTTAATTGTGGTGGGTAGTTCCTGATCAGGGGAGTGAAGAAATGTAATCAAATCGCCCTGGTCTAAGAACTCTCGCTCAAGTGAAGTATTGGCATAATTCTCTGATCCATTTATCCAATCCGACAAATAACGGAACATAGCTGCTTTATTGTATAATCTAATGTCTGGAAAGCTTATTCCTCCATTCAATTTGGTTTGTTGCAATTTTAACAAACTAATCTTAGGCCGTTTACCATTCCATATAAAGGATCTAAATATCTTATTTAAAAGACTCAGATCCTTAACTGTAATGAGCAAAGGTAGGATTTGGAGCATGTACATTAATCTTGGAAATGAAATCATTTTGATTAAGCTCGCGCAACCCATATATGACAGAGTGATATTCCTCCAGCCATCCAATTCGTCTGAAATCTTTTTTATAATGGGTCTATAATTAAAAAGATATAAATTTGCCAAATTGCTGGGAAGCACAATACCTAAGTATGTTATCCTGTCCCTGGCCCATTTAAGTGGAACATCACTAGGTAGACGTGGCAATGAATTGCGCGAACCCAAATAAAGTGCCTCCGATTTACCTATGTTCACCGCGAACCCTGATATTTCTTCAAAACTTTTCAAAAGCCCCAGTATATGCGTTAAACAGTCATGAGGATTTGCAATGTAAAGCATTATATCATCAGCAAATGCTGTTAATTTTATTGTTTTAGAACCAATCTTTATTCCCTTAAAAAGATCGTCCTTCTCCAGTATTCTAATCAGCGGATCTATAGCTAGATCGAATAGGAGGGGTGATAGAGGACATCCTTGTCTAGTACCTCTAAACATCTCTATAGGTGCACTCGTACAACCATTTATCATTAGGGACGTCATTGGGGATAAATAAAGATATTTGATCAGTCCTATAAATGAAGAGCCGAACCCACGCATTTGTAACACATTAAATAGGTGGGGCCATAACACTGTGTCAAATGCCTTTGTCGTATCTAAACTTAATAAAGTGTTAGTAGAAACCGAGGATGTCCCAGCTGACACTGCCACTGCGGCAATAGCCGCTCTAACTCCTCGAACTGAGTGACGCCCTTTTACAAAACCCAATTGATGAGGAGTTAGTAATTCTGGCAAAATAGTTTGTAAGCAACTTGCCATAATTTTAGCTAATAACTTCACGTCGGTATTTAACAAACTAATAGGTCGGTACGATTCTAATTTTTGTACATCCTTTTTAGGTTTAGGAATCAATATTGTAGTTGTATTTGTAAAATATGGGAATGGAGAATTGTTGTCTATCATGTCATTAAACAAATCCACTAGAATCGGGGCCACCTGGTGCTGCAATAATTTATAATATTCGTTTGAATAACCATCTGGGCCCGGTGATTTCCCAAGTTGTAACTGTGAAATAGCCGACAGCATTTCTTCTAGAGTTACTTTCCCAGAGAGTGCCTCCTGCTGTTCTATAGTTAATAAAGGCAACAAGTCATTGGGGATCAAAGCTTCATACCGAGACTGATCGAAAGGAAGATCTCTATATAAGTCCTTATAGTACTCTTCAAACTTATTTATAATTTCATTATTCGTTGTGAGTAAAGCATTGGTATGCGGATCTTTAATGGCTGTGATATATGTTCTTCTACGCCAGGGCTTAGACATGTTAGCAAGCAACTTTCCAGCCTTGTTCCCCCATCTGTAAAATTTATGCTTAGTAAACAATACATCCTTTTTAGCTTGGGATAACAGGTGCGATTCTAATAGTTGTTTCGCCTGAACATACGTTTCCCGAGATACATCAGTAGGGTCTGCTATATAATTTTGTAACGCTAAAGTTAGGGCCTCTGACATTGATTTATACACAGCAGCCTCTGTCTTTCGCTGGGATGAGACAAAAGCTATGATCTGTCCCCGCATTACAGCCTTCGATGCACCCCAAAAAATTGCTGGTGTATTCCATGCCTCTATATTATCGTCTTGATAATTCATCCACTGTGCTAGTAGGTGATCTTTAAATTTAGTGGACTTGTATAAATAAGACGGAAACCTCCAATGTTTCAAGTTTCTCGGAGACTGCGTTACACTCATCGAAATTGTAATAGGCGCGTGGTCAGATATTAGAATTGAATGCAATCTGGATTCCTGTGTTCTAGATACCAGGCTATCTGAGACCAGAAACGTCAATTCTCGACCAAGATTTATGGACGGCAGAGTAAAAGGTATATGATTTATCTGTAGGGTTCAATAGCCTCCAAACATCTGTAAGTTGATGATTTGCTTTAAAAGATTGGAATTGTCTCCATATTGTCATATTAGATGATTGGGGAGTCGGTTGTCTGTCTAATGAGGGATTCTCTACTGAATTGAAATCTCCCGCCACTATCAATGCATAGTTAGTACGTTGTGCCAAGATGTCCATCACACTTCTCATAAAATCTTGAGGTGAAACATTTGGTGCATACAAATTTACCAGAGTGTAACAGGTACCCTGAATCTCTACATCAATAATCAAAAATCTTCCATTAGGATCAGCTACGGTATTTATAATAGAATATTGCAGATTCCTTTGAAATATTGTGGCCACCCCCCTGATCTTTCTACCGCAGCTAGCCTTAATACATTCCCCTATCCATGGGGCCCTCAAAGTGGAAATATCTCCCTCTGCCCAATGCGTTTCCTGTAGAAACACTACATCTGACTTAAATTTTTTTAAATGAGTTACTACTCTTTTGCGTTTAATAGTAGAGTTCAAACCCCCAACATTCCAGGATAAAAATTTCAACTTACCAACCGGTGCCCCAGTATTACCAGTATTCATATCGTTAGACATGTTTTATCCAATACCTTGCTGTGGGACAAAACAGTCTAAGAACAAAATGAAGTCAAAACGTGGCACTCCGTCCCAGCAAGCGGAGACCACCTTATTTAAAGAATGCGAAACCCCCGGCACCGAATTCCTCCAGGGGGGGAGAGAGAAAACGAGAGAGAGCCAACAAAATAAAAAATGTAAATAAAAATAATAAAGATGAAAAACAAACCATAGAAAAATAAATGCATTATACATTTCTGCGCAATGTCTCTTACACCCTTTTCTTTTATTTTCTCTCCAACATTTCAATGTGGTGTTCATCACTCGCAATCTGTGATTCACACCTGAACTACTAAATATCATTTATAAAGTAGCAAACAAAACGTGTATCAGTACACTAGAAAAACTTCACTGGAACGAGGAATGCTCCTTTATGTCAATCAGACGTGATGGCATTCAATATTAGTTTCTCTTTTAACAGATTAGCATCAAATGTAAATGAACAATCTACTCTCAGGGATGATCGTGGATACTTAGAAATTAGAATCGTACCTTAAATTGGTGTTATAACAGTTATCCAATCATCTATTTGGTGACCGTTGCGGCGGGCGCTCCCTGTCTATACCCACGCCAAAATGATGTTTAGCAATCTTAGGGTCTGAAAAATACAATGTTTGACCCCCATCCTCCACCCTCAGCTTGGCAGGATATAGCAGAGCAAATCTAGTGTTGCGCTCATACAATAATTTGCACACATCTGAAAACTCCCGTCTTTTCTGTGTTACCGTTGCTGAAAAATCCTGGAATATGAGCACCTTATAACCATCTATCATTAGTTTGGGTATCTTCCTATATTCAGCAAGTATCCTTTCCTTCATTCGATAATCTAGATACTTTGCAATCACCGGTCTAGATCGTGAATTAGGCGCTGGTCTTTCCGGGCCTATTCTATGGACCCTCTCTACGTGGGGCAAGATGGAATTTTCCGACAAGTTTAGGGCTGCAGGGATTTTGTGGGCTACCAGTTGAACCAGAGCCTGGCCAGTTATTTGCTCAGGTACCCCAATAAACCTCAAATTACTTCTTCGAAGTCGATTTTCCATATCATCAATTTTGACTAATAGCGATTGAACGCTGTTTAATTGCGTATCTACAGTGTGTTGCATATCATGGGAGCGATCCTCCACATCACTAACTCGCTGCTCTAAGGCAGCGAGTCTGGAGGTATTGGAATCTATTTTAGCAAGTGCAGCGTCAAAAGATGACTGGAGGGAATCCAGTTTTTTATCTGTTAGAGGCATTAGTATTTTAGAAATTTCCTGAGCCGTTTCAGCAACTGACGAGGGACCCTGAGAGTGATGACTGAAATTTGTAGCTTCCTCAGGTTCCATATCAGCAGTGTCACTACGTGATGGAGAAGGGGGAATAACTTTAGCTGGAGTCTTAGACACTTTGCCCATTTTACCTGTCGACCCTTGTGAAGCGGGAGTAGATTTACGGACGTATCTGTCCATAACCTAGTGAGAGAACCCTTGTAAATTCTACTCAAAGTAGATCTTTAGCAGTTAGTAAGGTCAGAGGAAATCCAAATTTCTCAGCAGGACACTAGATTAGCAAGAGATATAGCAAGGTACAGGCATATATGCGCACGAACCACCCCTAAATTGCAGACATGTTATGAAGATTCAAAAATATACATCATTCTGTCTGATACCCATGTGTTATAATCTGAGCAAAAATAATTGAGCTACATTCCTCTATATGATGAAGCCCTACTAAGGTTCCATGATACACCGTGTACCTATAACATGAAACTAACAAAATTTGCTTCTGTTGCTGCCAGTATGCTGCAACAATGATATACAGATAATTTATGAAATGCCTATCAGCATAGAGGCTAGAATTAGATACTGTTGTTTGTCACTTTGACCAGCAGATGGCAGCGATGTACTAGTGTTAGGTCAGATATAATACATATGATAGACAAAGGTATATCTTCACTGTTCAAAGTACAATATACTAAAAGCTCACAAAAAGAAAAACAACAAGTATAAATATTTAGCTGTGTTACTTATCAGACTTTCAGCATGGCACAACAAAGTCCAGGATCAACCGGAGTATTAGCCAAGTGCAGCAAAATGAGCACCTCGGCCTCCGCACCCTCCCAGAACAGCAAAAATAGAAAGTCCGGATATCAGCAGCCCAGTGTCCGAATCAGCGATGCCTCCCCAGCACTCAGAGACCGCGGTATAGGGATAGGATTAACAACCAAGCAGGTAATCAGGGTCGGGGGAGAAGCAGAGGGGGTCGGATAATTATTACAAGTAGTCTTCAGCCAGAAAGACAATGGATTGCTGGCATACACCGGAATTCAGACTTCTGTGTAGAGGTTAGGGTCCCTGGGGGGAGGGAGAGATAAGCGACAGTTTCCAAGTAAGTATTCTCCGATTATCACATCAGGGTACAAGGCACTTAAGATCAGATCGTCTCCTTCGAATGCAGCAAAAGGGGACCCAGGATCTATGACAGGTCCGTCAATGCCCGCGCAATCTCAAGGGCATCAAACAAGTCCCCAGGCGTGCAGCGGTCTTCAGCAAATAGCTGCCAACATCCAGCAAAGGACCGGAGCCAGATAGATCCCCAGCTATATTGACAGTCACACTCGGGGAGACACCGTATCAGGAACAGTAGTGGAGGGGGTATCAGGCCGCGTAGCTTGCAGCAGAGGTGCCCGGAAGGACGGTCCCGTCAGTGGCTGAGTATGCAGTGGGGTCCAGGAGATATACCGAGCAGGCACACCCCTATCACCCGGACATCGTCCCCCGGAACCTCAGCCCGCGTCCGGCAGGTAAGCTCCGCTAATTAGAACAAGCGCGCGACCACTAGCGTATCCTCAGGCTATGTTGCAGTACCTGAGGGGATCGATGATCACCGCTGCCAATGACCAGAGGAGAGGCTCCGGACCGCAGCGCACGGCCCGATCACCCACACCGCCAATCCAAGGGAGCGGTCACAGGTACAGCGCCTCCGCGTGTTAACCACTTCAGGCCAGGACTTCAGCAGCGGGTAAAACGAGTGTTCCGCGAACGCTTGCCAGTCTTCTGCTGCCACATACAATTATCCCATGCGGGAGTTGTCTTCAAGGGGGCTAGCAATCTCTGCGGTGCGACTCCTGAGAAGGCAGAGATGGCCGCTTTAGCAGGAGAAGGAGAGGCTTTTTGTGCCCAAAATGGCGGGGGGGCAGTCATGACCGCCTGATCTCTTCAGGCTTGGATCCCGGTGGATAGATTCTGGCTCCAGACCCAAAAACTGAAACAAGTCACTCTGTAGTGCAGTGGCGTTGTAGTAGGCAGCTTTTGGGTGATTAATTCGGGTGAAGAAACCCAATCCCCTGTCATTCATAGCATATAAGGCTGGAGCCCAAGTAAAATGCGGCCACTCTGGGTGCCCCGCCCACCGGAAGTCAAGTGAAAGTATCTTAATTATCTTTCACCAGTTTAAATTTTTATTGAAATATGTAGGAGCTGTCCCAAGATGGGAGCCACGCAAACAATAGAAATGTTAGACAATGATGTGCTGCTAATGGAAGCGCCGCTTGGATCATCCCATCGTATTATGCATACTAAGTACGGTACTTATGCAATAAGGTATTGTGACGTATGGTTTAAAATAACGATGAAGAGTGCTATACCGTTTCCCAGGATTGGTAGTTTTGATAAAGATGTATTGGATAATGTCCGGGATCACATCAGTCTGATGCGTTCTCGAGAGAAAAAGGTAAAATATTATGAATGTTTAAAATTGTGGCAGCATAAAGGGGATGGGTGGCTTAAAAATGTGCAAGCGATGCAAACTAGCGTTGCGAACACATTGCCAGCAAATACACCCGCGGCGCTGGATTGCAATACGTGCGAGCCGCAAACTGGCGCGCACGTGCGGCAAGGTAGCATTGCGGAAGGTATTGCCAGTAGTTCATGCGCACCACCGCCACCTTATGTGGATGGGGGTGCAGGTACAGTCATTGAAAAAACTCATAAAAATTTAACAAGCAATTTGTACCCTCTCTTAAGTAACCAAAAGAAAATGTTTATGATGCGGATGATGAGCCTATTCTTATGTCTGCCGTTTCCCATGCTGTACACATGTTAGATGCGACACCACAACAAGCACAAGTGGTGCCACCATCTCCATCAGTAACAGCACGGGAAGTGTTAAACTGCTCTGCGCCCGTGGAGGAAGTTGTTAATACTATACGTTGCAGCAACAGACTAAACCCCCAGCCAGGTAAAAAGGTCAAAGGTAGCACTGTGCCTGGTCTGCATCCCATTCGGACAATCACTGTTCCGAATGGGAATGCGGATGCGAACGGAGTTGTACCTACAAGGGATGTGGTAATGCATTGTCC
The DNA here is from genome assembly GCA_031769625.1 of Taudactylus pleione. Taxonomy (NCBI): domain Eukaryota; kingdom Metazoa; phylum Chordata; class Amphibia; order Anura; family Myobatrachidae; genus Taudactylus; species Taudactylus pleione. Next base: position 5,180,257 of record JAUIMM010000535.1, read on the forward strand.
TTGGACAAGAGCAGAGCTAAATTCCATCATAAATGATTTCCCCGATCCCAAGAAGGAATTAGCCAAATGTCAAAGATTTTTGAGAAATTTGGGTAGTTCTCATGAGCCCACCAATAAAGATTGGTGGGTGGTGTTAAGGGCCTGTCTACCACGCAATATCGACATGACAAAATTATCACGGATTGTGTATTGGATGGTGACATTCCCTTAACAGACCAAGTAAACCAAGGTAACATTATCCCTATTATAACTCAATTGGGTGTATATTTTCCAGTAGTAGTTAATTGGAACAAAATTTTCACCATAAAGCAAAAGGAGAGTGAATCTGCAGAAGATTATTGTGACCGGGCTCTGCAGGCTATCACCCAGTACACTGGGTTAGAGGATATTAAAGATAACATTCACCACAGGGGAATGATTGTCACCATACTCATGGATGGCCTTAAAGAGAACCTAAAAACCCGGGTTCAGACCTCACAGCCTGGCTGGAGGGGAGTCACAATAGATACCCTCATAGAATCTGCCATAGAACATGATAAAAACATCTCAAAGAAGAGAGAGACACAGAGCGAGAAACTAATTGCTGTCAGTATTCAAGCTCTGGAAGGAATGACGGTAACATCACAGCCAGCAGACACACGTGCAACCACACACACACACCTGCACCTGAACGGTTATATGCCCTTACTAATCCTACACCACAGCAAACACAGCCCTGTCCCACTTATCCTACACAACCACAAGTCCCATACTACCCACAAACTACATATCCCCCACCATATCCTTACCCATACCCGCCACCTCCCCCTCCTGCTCAACTCACACAATAACCCTTTTCTTCACCCAATCCATGAACATGCTTCAATTGTAACCAGCCAGGATATGTAAGTAGGAACTGTACGGCAAAAAGGGTAGGACCCCCAAATCAGGGAAAACCTGGATATCCCCATAAGGGATATGCACAGAGACCAGTAAATGTCCAACAGGCACCAGCTCCAATTGTGGCCATTAATGGTTTATTGGAGTGGGAGCCAATGCTAGGGGTCAGGTCATACCTGTAGTCTACAGATAGTCAGGTTAATGGGAGGTGCTAGGAAAGAGTCAGTCAAGATGGTTGATGTAGCTGGTACTAAATATCCTTTTCTTGTAGACACAGGGGCGACCAGGTCAGTGATAAAATCTCCCGTTAAGTTACAGGTAACCAACGAGCCAGTACCAACAATGGGCGTAACTGGTAAAGTGCAACATTATCCTTTAACAAAATCCACAGAGGTTACCATCGAGCCGCTGCATACTAGGCATTCTTTCCTTCTGGCTGCAGCGGCTCCTACTAACCTACTGGGAAGAGATTTGTTATCTAAGATGGGATGTGTCATATATTGCACCCCTGATGGTGTATTTCTAGATATCCCAGAGAGAGTTGCGCACGAGGTGAGGGATATATTGGACACTCCCCAAAGGATAATGTATCACTATACCAGTGTAAATGAAAATTCATCTCAGGTAGATCAAATGTTATCCAAAATTCCAGATTCACTTTGGACCAAGGATGGACAGGACACTGGATTAATGGCAAAGGTAAGCCCTGTAATGGTAACTTTAAAAGGTGGTAGGCAAGCTCCAAAAATTCCCCAGTACCCACTAAAACAGGAGGTAGAATTAGGGGTTTATCCAATAATTGAGCAACTATTACAACAGGGAATTTTAGTTCGTACAGCTAGTGTAGCCAATAGTCCCATCTTCCCAGTAAAGAAGAGTGGTGGGAGGGGTTTTAGGCTGGTACAAGACCTTAGAGGTGTTAATAAGGTAGTAGAGAGCCAATTTCCCGTAGTGCCAAATCCAGCTGTCATTCTTATGCAGATCCCACCAAATGCAACCCATTTCACTGTCATTGACCTCTGTTCTGCTTTCTTCTCTGTATCTCTTCACCCTGACTGTCAGTACTTATTCACTTTCACATACATGGGGGTACAATACATATGGACACGATTGCCCCAAGGTTTCATAGACAGCCCCAGTATCTTCTCCCAGGCCTTACCACGACTGTTTACAATCTTTCCAACCTGCCAATGGATCTGTTCTAATTCAATATGTGGACGATTTATTGCTATGTTCTGATACGTTTATGTCATGTTTAAATGATACTAAACTTTTGCTGCTTCACCTCTCGCACACAGAACACAAGGTTGCTAAGGACAAACTACATCCATGCCAATCCAGAGTAAAACATTTGGGACACTGCCTAACCCAGGGGTTACGACATCTCAAAAACAACAGAATTCAAGCTATACAGAACATGACACTGCCGCAGAACCAACAGCAAATTCGTACCTTCTTGGGAATGTGTGGATACTGTAGAATGTGGATCCCAGGTTTTTCTATTTTGGCCTTGCCTTTACAGGTCTTAGTCTCTTCCTCAAAGCCCGATCGTGTCATACACACAGAGGAAACAGAGCAGGCTTTCCTTAATCTTAAGGATAGTCTGACAAAAGCACCTGCATTGGGAATACCTGATTATGAAAAACCCTTTGATTTGTATTGTACGGAAGCCGATGGTTGTGCTGCAGGTGTCCTCACACAAAAACATGGTGATGCCAGTAGGCCCGTAGCATACTACAGTGCCCAATTGGACACGGTAGCAAGATCACTCCCAACGTGTTTAAGAAGTGTAGCAGCAACGGCTCTTTTGGTGAGTAAAAGTGAGGACGTAGTATTGGGCCATGATATGATTGTCTACACTCCCCACGCTGTATCTGCTCTGCTGAACTCTGCCCAAACCAGGCACGTTTCTTCAGCTAGGTTTACCAAATGGGAACTATCTCTAATTGCACCTGCAAACATCACTGTTAAACGATGCAGTATGCTGAATCCAGCAATGTATTTACCATATGTACAACATGATGTACAAAGGGTGGAAGGAGTTGAGTTGCTGGTGGGAAGTGAGTTCAGCGGACATAACGATACACACGATTGTATGGAATATCTAAATCAGACCTTTTCTGCTAGACATGACATACATGACATACATGACATACCTTTAGAGAATGTGGATGTGACATTTTACACGGACGGGAGTTGTCATAGACAAACAGACACAGGTGAATTATGTACAGGTTATGCTGTTGTAAATGACACAGACATCATAGAAGCTGAACCTCTTGGACCTCCTCAATCAGCCCAGGTGGCAGAGTTAGTAGCACTAAGAAGAGTGTGTGAACTGGCAGCAGGCAAATCTGCTAACATTTACACTGACTCTGGGTATGCGTTCGGAATCATGCATGACTTTGGAGCTCTATGGCATCTGAGAAATTTTATGACAGCAGCAGGCACACCAGTTGCACATTCCAGACACATAAAACATCTTATAAAAGCAATCCAAGTGTCCAAAACAGTGGCAGTAATTAAGTGCAAAGCCCATACATGTGAGAGTGATCCGGTGTCACTGGGCAACAACAGAGCCGATGAAGCTGCAAAATGGGCAGCAGGGTTAAAAATGTTTTTACCAACAGAACAAATTATGGCCCTCATTCAGAGCCATACGCTCTGAGCAGAGCGCACGCTCTGAATGAGGGCCGCCCTCCATGAAAATGGAGCGTCCTCCTGGACACTCGTATAGCTGTGGGTCACCATCCACAGGCTATACGAGCGTGCAGTTTGATGGCCGCGATGGTCTTGACCATCGCGACCATCAAAACTGCGAGCCGGAGCCTGCGGTTGAGGTTTTCAACCGCAAGCTCCGGAGTGATTTTGGCTCTATCAGAGCCAAAATCACTCCCACTGACATCACTAGTGATGTCAGTGGGCCGGCTTCTGATGGGAGGCGTTCCCGTGGGAACGTCCCCGTCAGGGAGGCATGCCCCCAGCACGCCCACCAAAGGGGGCGTGCTGTCAGTCAACATCGACAGCACGCCCCCTTTGAAGAGACACTACGAGCGAAGGAAAATCCTTCGCTCGTCGCGTCTGGCGCATGCGCACGACGGAGCTCCCTCCGTTGTGCGCATGCTCAGTGCAGAACATCGACCCACTTGCGAGCGGACAGCCGCTCGCGAGTGGGTCTGAATCAGGCCCCATGTCTTTCCAAACAACTGATATGCTGAAACTAATTGAGATGCAAAATTTGTGTTCAATCCAGGAAAAGTCCATCTGGAAGTCCAAGGGATGTGGGCAGGAGTCCTCCGGGCTCTGGAGGGACGGACAAGGTAAGCCGGTAGCTCCCAAAGCATATTACCCCAGCCTGGCTGAGGCAGCACATGGTCTGACTCATCTGGGAAAGCAAGGTATGTGTAAATTGGTGAGAGCATACTGGTGCGCACCGGGTTTTTCTTCACAAGCAGAAAAGAGAGCAATGTCCTGTCTGACCTGCTTGAGGAAGAACATAGGGAAAGCGATCCGTACCAAACCATCCCACATTCCACCGACTGATGGACCTTTCCAGGTAATACAAATTGATTTCATCCAATTACCACCCTGCAGGAATCTCAAGTATGTATTAGTGTGTACTGACATATTTTCCAACTGGGTTAGGCCTACCCAGCACTGCTGCGTTTACTGCCAAGAAAATAGTACAGGAGTTTGTATGCAGATATGGTATACCTAAAATTATTGAGAGTGATAGGGGTACCCATTTCACAGGTGATGTTTTTCAAAATATGTGTAAACTGATGGGGATCAATAGTCGACTTCACACCCCCTACCGACCGCAGGCCAGCGCCAAGGTAGAGAGGATGAATGGGACTATTAAAAATAAGTTAAGTAAAATCATGGCAGAGACTGGACTAGGATGGCCAGAAGCATTACCGTTGGTCCTGCATAGCATAAGGACCACTCCTAGACCCCCTCTAAATCTGTCCCCCTTTTAAACACTGTTTGGTAGACTACCTCATTTATAAGTCCACAGGAAGACTTGAAGGGTAACAACGAGGTAACTGTAAAGTATCTTATATCAATGAGTAAACAGTTAAAACAGCAACAGCAGAAACTGAAATTGTTGTCCCATGATATGCCTGAAACTAACTGTCATGATGTTGCACCAGAAGAATATGTTATGATCAGAAATTTCTTGCATTCAGGTTGTTTGACTGATCGGTGGGAAGGTCCATACCAGGTGCTGCTGACAAGTACTACATCTTTGAAGGTGGCTGAGAGAGATACCTGGTATAGAGAAAAAGCGTATTTTGCGTCCGCATGGGCATAATTGCACATGATTGCATCAGCAGAATCCGTAACTTTCCCTTGTAAATGTATATGTACTGTTTTGTGTAAAGGAAATGACAAACCTTTGAAGATGGACAGAAAGGTTTAACCAGAGGTTATAGGACGTTTGTTTCCCTGCCAGCCATAATTGTGTCAACTTGTATATAGCCCATAAGAAGGATGTCCAGGGAAATTACCTGACAGGTGGCTAGATCTTTGATAGCCAGTCTGAAAGAGATCTGTGTTCTGTGTATGGTCAGAGATCAAAGAATTGTTGGTTATACTCACAGACAGTCAAGCTACAGAGGTGTATGTTTAAGTACTTAATCTGTGTGCACGTTTGTTGATCTAAGCCCACTTCTCAACCTTTAGGAAGGTCTGAAAGGTAATTAAGAACCCCTGCCAAAATGATAGAGAAACCCCATAGTCCAGCTAGAGGGACAATACACTCTGGGCTGAGAAGGGTTAACACCCCCCAGGGGGGGTGAGGGGGGATGGAGCTGGGCACACATGGATAAAATACAGGCTCACTGGTAAGAGTGGGTGATTCTCTGCTTGAGGTTGTCGACAAGACACAGAGCACCTGACTTCGTCACAGGGGAAGGCCTCATCCCAAAGATTGTTCTATCCATTGTGATCTGAATGGTCTGTTTTCTCCCATTTTATTATTTTATTTGATTTACTGGAAAATGTGATTAACTGCGTTTGTGACTTTTTGTAACATCCTTATATCCTTTGTAATTTTTGTACCTAAGCTTTGAAGATATTTCTTGAATTAAACTAAACTAATTCTAGTTCTGGAACTGTGTTTTTATGACCCCAAACGCCCATGTTTGGCATGTTACCCATATTTAAATATTGATAAGTTGTATGTACAGGTGAGAGCAGAAGCTTGCCTTACATTTTAGCGTTAAATTGGTCTTTTGCTGGTCGCAGTTACCGGAATTAATAACCACAAGTGCTGTGATAACTGGTATAAGTCACGGGCGGCGATTCTCAGATTGGCATATCTGCAGAGATCGGCAGGAGGTCCGTGACACCTGGGTCCATTCCACTCACTGCAAAAAGGTCAACCAACCGATGGAGAAACAAGGCGGAGACAAGGCTGATAACGTGGACCTGTCGATCGCAAGCTTGTTCCGGGAGGATTGAAAAGGTCGTAGTGAGATACCTGAACTAAAAGAAATTTGCAGGTCTTTGTCTTGACAATGGACTGGCCTGCTGTGTTCATTTTCATATTCTTTTCTAGAGTGTTCACCATCCTGGTTGGTTCGGGAATGTCCGGTTTCTGTGTCGGGGGACCGATAGAGGAGATGGGAGCTGATGGCAGTGCTGATGGAGTGGAGTCAGGAGGAGTGCTATGCCAATCAGGGAAGTGTTTGACTAATCTTAGTACTGTAATTGTTAAAAGAGCTGCTATTTCAGATACTCGGGAACGGCGTGGAGGATTATCGTCTGAAGATTCCTGTGTTTGTGAGTTTTGTGGGTCCCTAGTTGATGAGAACTGTATCCAAAGGTGCCAACCTAAATATAACCCATATTGTGGTGGGTATCCTTTAGAGAATTATCATAGCCTGATAGGCAAAGTTTTAAACCAAACTGATTGTTGGGTGTGCTCACATGTGCCACAGGGTCAACATAATGTAGGGTTGGTGCCATTTCTGCTGAATACCACGGAAACTTTAGAATTGCAAAAAGGGAAAACCTTGGATGGAAAATTCCTCTCAACAAACCACCTCATTTCAAATTATATCAATTCCAAGCAGATAGATCACTTTTGTGTTTGAACATAACCAACCCCAATAAACCAGGGAATTGGGAAGTGACGGGGAATAATCAGACAATGACCTTCTCACTGAGAGCTGATAATGAGTCTACCAATCATGATCTGTTAGGCTCAATTAAATCTAGTGGGAGAAGCTTTAGGTATCATTATACTTTGAGTTCCACCAAATAAATTATTGGTAAGGTACCAGATGGATATTGTGCTAAGATAAAACAACCAGATACTTGCAGAGCCTGAGATAGGACTGTTTGCAAGGGAAATGTGTTTAATGATAATGATGCATTTTATTCCTTATGTTCTCCCCGATAATGTATATCTTATATGTGGAAGAAAAGCGTATAAGTGGCTCTCCCCGAGTTCCGAAGGTTTGTGTTACCTGGGAAGAGTAGTCCCATAGGTTATGACCCTCACACATGTTGAAATGCTCGGTATTCATAAAAACACCTTCACCATATCTTCACACACAGTATGAACACAGAGGCAAAAGAAATATGATACCTGGTGACTTGCATAAAGCCACTCAGTTAATTAGTGAGACAACTGGCTTTCAAGTTTTAGTAGCACTGGATCCCACCAGGATCGCTCGGGGTACACTAAATTTTAGATATATTCAGGATCTTGCTAAATTGATAGATAATATCACCGAGATGTATGATGACACTTTCAGGTATACAGGTAGAGAATTGCAAGCGTAGAAGAAAGAACTGTTACAACATAGGCTAGTGTTAAATTATTTAACCGCTGTCACTGGAGGATATTGTGTAACTTTGGCCACCCAATTTGGAGTGAAGTGTTGCACCTATGTTACCAATCATACCAGCGATCTCAAGGAGGTAATAGATCGAAAGATGGATGAAATTCTGCAGCTGAAATGGGAATTTCGGAAGAACCATAATGCTTCAGTGGCTGAAGTAGAGGAATGGGTGTCATGGTTGAACCCCATAAAATGTTTCTCAGGCCTAGGGAAATGGGCCCAGGAAATGATTGCAAGAGTAGGCAACTTCCTGATCCTTATACTGGTCATCATCATAGTAATTGGCATATGTGTCTGTTGTGCTCCTATTGTGTTGAAGTGTGGAAAATGTAAGAATAAGGTAAAACAAAGGAACAAACTTATGATGGTGGTCAGTAATGACGATATGAATACTGAGGTAAATATAGAACTGCATTACAACCCTGAACTTGGGAATACCATCATATAGTGTATTATGTCTAGATGTGTGTGAAATGTATTTTAATAAAATATTATTTTTAAACATCTCAAGTAATGTAAGTCCCTGATCCCCCTCAAGACTTCCCTTATAGGATTGATACATCCCCACATCATTCCCATGATCTTCCAAGATCCGCGGTGTGCGTATAATGGTAGTTTTATGTCCCCTCCCAGAGATACATTATTGATAGATTAAGAACTACCTTATGCCATCCCATAATAACATTAAAATAATATATGTATTTATGCCTAAAATTAATTTTAACATCAGGATGTGATAGCATGTTGTTCGCTATCAAAGGGTGGACTGTCGAAGCTGGATAGTTGGCTGAGAATGGACGTAAGACACCATTTTGGAAATGAGATCAGCAAGACACCATTTTGCGAATGGCCGCTCAGCGCCATTTTAGCTAAACTCACACTTAAGTACATATGGCGATGCTACTATTAACATTAAGCAATCGCATCTTTTTTCCATACCTCATACACACATTGATACAGAGTTGCGCTGTTAACATGTTGCACATTAGCGAATGCATAAGGCCCAGCAAGCGAACGCTTTCCATTAGCTTAGTGCGCACGCTTCTGCACAAAACTAACTAGCGTCTTTACCCATATCCCTAATACTTACATAATGCACACTTACACAAAAGTTTCCATAGCTATAAAGTAAAAGATCCAAGTTTCATTCATTTATTACAAATGCTGTGAAATAAAGGCTATTTTGGTATCTAAGGTTTAATACGTGATAAGTAAGCCGTGTTTGGTATTATACTGATCTGCACTCTCTCAACAGCTTCCCAGTACCATCGGTGTGGAGATCGCAACATGCATTCGCAACTTATGGACCTTAGAGACTTAAAGCACCAGAATGTACATTGTAAAACCAACAGCCAAGATTTGCATGAGGCGGGAAACGGAGGCAGCAAGCTGTTAGAGGCTGTTCTGTGTCCATTTGAATCAACCTGTTAAATGCCCTGTAACATGTGGACCACGATGGGGAACCAATGGGATCAGCAACAAACTTCTCTATTGTGTTGTTTATTTCGGGAACAGTATAAATGTGTGGGTTGTGACCCCAGTCGGGAGTCTTCTTGCTGATTGACGGAGGTTATCTTGCTGATGCCGGGATCTGGTCCAGAGCACGTGCGTATGTTTGACTGTATCTTGGGTTTGTATAATTCTTTGCGCTAAATTGTACTTAAATCACAGCGTGTAACTGACTGTACTTTACTTGAATAATACTTTGTGCTTTGGAAACACATGTTCAAGGTCTAAAGTCTTTATTTCACTATATGACTGCATACACAAATAGCATCAATATTAGAGGTTTATAGGCAGTTTTTAGAAGGTATAGGTAGGTGCATATAGAGGTAGTAATTCAGAATCCTTAGTAGATATGTTGATGGTGTGTTTTTATGAAAACCAAGCATTTCACCATGTGTAAGGGTCATAACTACTGGAACTAGTCTTCCCAGGTAACACAAACCTTCAGAACTCGGAGAGAGCCACTTATACGCTTTTCTTCCACATATAAAATATACATCATCGGGGAGAACATAAGGGGTAGTAAACATCATTATTGTCAAACACATTTCCCTAGCCAGTGATCCTATTTCAGGTTCTCCCATTTGACTCATACAAGTTTCTGGTTGTAATACCTTGGCACAGTACCCTTCTGGTACCCTACCAACCATTTCCTTGGTGGAAATTTAGTGTATATTTATACCGGAAGTGTCTTCCACCTGTTCTAATTGTGCCTAAAAGTTCAAAATGTATAAGTTCACTATCAGCTCTTAGTGAGAAGGTCATCGTCTGCTTATTCCCAGTCACCTCCCAAATTCCTGAGGTGAGGAGGTTCATACATAAAAGTGATCTATCTACTTGGTACTGGTGGAGTTTAAAATGAGGTGGTTTGATCTTAAGAAATTTTCCATCCAGTGCATCCCCTCTTTGCAATTCTAAAACCTCAGAGACATTTAATGGAAATGGCACTAACCCTACATTATGCTGTCCTTGAGAACACACCCAACAGTCAGTTTGGTTTAAAACTTTGCCCACAATGGTACAATAATCCTCTAAAGGATACCCACTCCAATACGGGGTATACTTAGGTTGACACTGCTGGATGCATCTCTCATCGACTAGGGACCCACAAATCTCACACATACAATAATCCTCAGATGATAGACCTTCAGACTGTCACCGAGTTTCCAAAATAACAGATCACTTAACAATTACTGTACTGGGTTTGGTCAGATACTGCCCTTGTGACTGTATTGCTCCTTCTTCCAACTTCACTCCATCGATATCACCATCAGCTCCCCTCTCCATCCTCTGTCCTCCATCACAGAAACCAGAGATCCCGAAACAACCCAGGATGATGAAAACTCTGGGAGAAAACACAAAAATAACCACAGCAGGCCACTCCATTGCTGAAAACAATGATCTAAAAAATTCTTTAGCTCAGGTATCTCACTGTAACCTTTAACCCTCCTGGAAGAGACTCGCAATTGACAGGTCTACGTTATCTGCCTCGATTCCGCCTTGTTTCTCCACCAGTTGGTTGACCTTCTTACAGCGAGTGGAATGGACCCAGGTATCTCTGCCACTTTCAAGGAAGTTGTACTTGTCAGCAACACCTGATACGGAGCTTCCCACTGATCTGTCAAACAACCTGAACGCAAGAATTTTCTGAACATAACAAATTCTCCAGGTTCAACATCATGACAGTTTGTTTCTGGCATATCATAAGACAACAATTTCAGTTTCTGCTGTTACTGCTTTAACTGTTTACTCATTGTTATAAGATACCTTACAGTAACCTCTTTGTTACTTTTCAAATCTTCCTGTGGACTTATAACCAAATGAGGTTGTCTACCAAACAGTATTTCAAAGGAGGACAGATTGAGAGGGGGTCTAGGAGTTGTCCTGATACTATGAAGGACATGTGGTAGTGCTTCTGGCCACCCCAGTCCAGTTTCTGCCATGATCTTAATTTATTTTTAATAGTACCGTTCATCCTCTCCACCTTGGCACTGGCTTGCGGTCGGTAGGGGGTGTGAAGTCTACTATTAATACCCATCAACTTACACATGTTTTGGAAGACATCACCTGTGAAATGAGTACCCCTATCATTTTCAATAATTCTAGGGATACCATATGTGCATACAAACTCCTGAACTATTTTCTTAGCAGTAAATGCAGCAGAATTAGTGGCAGCTGGGTATGCCTCAACCCAATTAGAAAACACATCAGTGCACACTAATACATACTTGAGATTCCTGCAGGGTGATAATTGGATGAAATCGAGTTGTATTACCTGAAAAGGTCTGTCGGTCGGAGGCTTGTGGGATGGCTCGGTAGGGATTGTTTTCCCAATGTTTTTCCTCAAGCAGGTCAAACAGGACATTGCTCTCTTTTCCACTTGGGAAGAAAAACCCAGTGCACACCAGTATGCTCTCACCAATTTGCACATACCTTGTTTTCCCAAGTGAGTCAGACCATGCGCTGCCTCAGCCAGGCTTGGGTAGTACGCCTTGGGAGCCACTGGCTTACCTTGTCCATCTCTCCAGAGTCCAGAGGACTCTTGCCCACATCCCTTGGACCTCCAGACTGCCTTTTCCTGAATGGAACACAAATTTTGCATTTCAATTAATTTCTGCATATCAATCGTTTGAAACATCATTTGGTTAATTGGCAAGTTCACTTTTAACTGCTGTCATAAAATTTCTCAGACGCCATAGAGCACCAAAATCAAGTATTACCCTGAAGGCATATCTAGAGTCAGTGTAGATATTAGCAGATTTGCCTTTTGCTAATTCACACGCTCTTCTTAGTGCCACCAGCTCCGCCACTTGGACCGAATGAGGTAGACCAAGAGGTTTGGCTTCTATGATGTCTTTGTCATTTACAACAGCATAACCTGTACATATCTCTCCAGTGTCAGTCTGTCTATGACAACTCCCATCCGTGTAAAATGTCACATCTACATTTTCTAAAGGTGTATCCCGTATGTCAGGTCTTGCAGTAAAGGTCTGATTCAAATATTCCATACAATCATGTGCATCAATGTACCTGCAGAATTCACCTTCCACCAGCGACTCACCTCTCTCCACCCTTTGTGCATCCTGAGGCACATATGGTAAATACTTTGCTGGATTTAACATACTGCACCACTTAATGGTGATGTTTGCAAGTGCTATTAGGGCTAGTTCCCATTTCGTGAACCTAGCTGAGGAGATGTGTCTGGTTTGGGCAGAATTCAGCAAAGCAGATACAGCATGGGGTGTATAAACAATCATATCATGGCCTAATACTACATCCTCACTCTTACTGACCAATAGAGCAGTTGCTGCTACACTTCTTAAACGAATTGTGCACTGTAGTATGCTACGGGGCCTACTGGCATCACCATGCTTTTGTGTGAGGACACCTGCTGCACAACCATTAGCTTCTGTACAATACAAATCAAAAGGTTTTTCATAATCAGGTATTCCCAATGCAGGTGCTCTTGTCAGACTTTCCTTAAGGTTAAGGAAAGCCAGCTCTGTTTCCTCTGTGCGTACGACACGATTGGGCTTTGAGGAAGAGACTAAGGCCCTGATTCAGAGCCGGATGCTCTGACAGAGCGCTTGCTCTGAATCAGGGCCGGCCTTTTGAATTTAAGAGCGGCCTCCTGGCTGCTTGCATAGCTGTGGGTGACCACCCACAGCTATAGCGAGCGGCCAAAATGATGGTCGCGATGGTCAAGACCATCGCCACCATGGGGCATGTGACGAGACCCTTGCAGTAGAGTCTCATTGCCGCAAGCCCTGGAGTGCTTTTGGCTCTATCAGAGCCAAAAGCACTCCCACTGACAACAATAGTGATGTCAGTGGGGCCGGCCCCAGATGGTAGGCATTCCCATGGGAACGCCTCCATCTGGGCAGCCACGCCCCCGGCACACCCACCAAAGGGGGCGTGCTGTCAATCACCATTGACAGCACACCCCCTTTGGTGCGATCCCCTTAACGACGGCTTGGCTGTCGTTATTCGGGTCTCGCGCATGCGCACGATGGAGCCGCCTCCGTCATGTGCATGCGCACTTGGCCAACATCGACCCGTTTGTGAGAGCAGTGTCATGGTTTGTATAGCCTGGACTTTGTCAGTGGTCAGATGTCATAACCCCTGGGTTAGGAATTGCCCCAAGTATTTAACCCTGGACTGGCATGGCTGTAGTTTGTCCTTAGCAACCTTCTGTCATGTTTGCGAGAGATGAAGCAATAAAAGTTTAGTATCATTTAAACATGACATAAACGAATCAGAACACAACAATAAATCATCCACATATTGTATTAGAACAGATCCATTGGCAGGTTGAAAAGATAGGTCGTGTAAGGCCTGGGAGAAGATGCTGGGGTTGTCTATGAAGCCCTGGGGCAATCGTGTCCATGTGTATTGTACCCCCGTGTATGTAAATGCAAATAGGTACTGACAGTCAGGGTGAAGAGGGACAGAGAAGAAAGCAGAACAGAAGTCAATGACAGTAAAATGGGTTGCATTTGGTGGGATCTGCATGAGGATGACAGCTGGATTCGGCACTACGGGAAATTGGCTCTCTAGTTCCTTATTAACCCCTCTAAGGTCCTGTACCAGCCTATAACCCCTCCCACCCCAGGAAAGATGGGACTGTTGGCTATACTCACTGTATGGACTAAAATTCCCTGTTGTAATAACCGCTCAATTATGGGATAAACCCCTATCTCTTACTCCTGTTTTAACGGGTAGTGGGGAATTTTTGGAGCTTGCCTACTGCTTTTTAGATTTACCATTATGGGAGCTACATTTGCCATTAATCCAGTGTCCTGTCCATCTTTGGTCCAGAGGGACCCCGATATCTGAGATAACATTTGTGCTACTTGAGATGGATTTTTATCTGAAACAGTAGAGTGAAACATTAACCTTTGGGGAGTGTCCAGTATATCCTTCTCCTCATGCGCAACTCTCTCTGGGATATTTAGAGATATACCATCAGGGGTACAATAAATGACACACCCCATTTTACATAACAAATCCCTTTCCAGTAGGTTAGTAAGGGCTGCTGCTGCCAGGAGAAAGGCGTGCCTGGTACGCAATGGACCGATAGTAACCTCTGCAGATTTGGTTAAAGGATAATGTTCCACTTTACCCGTTACACCCACTGCTGGTACTGTTTCGCTGGTCACCTGTAAATTAGATGGAGATTTTATCACTGATCTGGTCGCCCCTGTGTCTAAAAGAAAAGAATGTTTCGTACCAGCTACATCAATTAACATTACAGGTTCTTCTCTAACATCCCCAGTTAACCTGACTGACTGTAGACTACAGGTGTGACCTGACCCCTAGAGCAGACTATCTTCTTCCAGCAAAGCATTCACTGCTGTGACATGAGCAGGTGATGGCTGGAATTGTCCTTTCTGTGGTGGGTGCCCCTTCTGTGGGTATGTTGGTGTTTACAAAAAAAGAGAAGAAAAGGGTATTGTCTCTTTGTTGGTGCACATAGAGGATAATTACATATAAAATATAACTTTTATGAAATAAATTATTTTAAAAAAATTTTTTTCGCCTTATTAGTGAAATATTCCAAGAAAAAAATATATACTAAAAACATTGAAACAAATGTGTCATCAATTGATATTAAATTATTAATAATTCATTTGTCTCTGTGTCCCTTTCAGTTATGTTTCTGAGTAAAGATTCTATTAAATGTTGTTGTCTCCAGTTTCATTAATCATAACATATATTTATATAGTTGAAATCAATTAGCCCTGCATTTCCTAGCCTTACAGAACTTACTTATGTGACCCTCCTGGTTACATCTATAGCACCTTCGTAGTTGATGTGTTGTAAAAGGTTGTTGTTGTGTGGATTGGGGAATGAGGAAAGATTGCGGTTGTGTATAGGGATAGGGGTTTGGAGGTTGTATGGGATGGGTATATTGTGGCTGAGTGTGGTAAGAGTGCTGCGATGTTATTTGCATTCCTTCCAGAGCTTGGATACTAATTAGTTTCTTGCTCTGCATTTCTCTCTTCCTAAAGATGTTTTTATCATGTTCAATTGTAGATTCCCTGAGTGTTTCTACTGTAACTCCCCTCCACCCAGGAAGTGAGGTCTGAACCCTGGCCTTTAGAGTGTCCTTAAGACCATCCATAAGCACTGTGATTGTCATTTCCCTGTGATGGGTGTTGTCTTTTATATCCTCTATACCTGTGTATTGGGTAATAGTCTGTGCACCATCGACCCGCTTGCAAGCGTACAGCGCTCGCGAGCGGGTCAGAATCAGGCCAATAGTTCTGTTCTTGTCCATGGACAATGCATCACTACATCCCTCGTGGCCACTACTCCATGCGTTTCTGGATTCCCATTGGGAACAGTTATTGTCCGGATGGGATGGATGCCTGCCATAATGCTACCTTTGGCCTGATTACCTAGTTGAGGGTTCAGCCTACTGCTACTATGTATGGTATTAGTAATCTCTGCTACTGTTAAAGCAGGTGTTAATGCTTCCTTGACTGGTGGGGCTACCTCCATTTCATCATCTGCATCATAAACATGTTCCTTATAGTTACTTAGAAGAGGGTACAACTTACTTGTTACATTTTTGTGAGTTTTTAGATCGACTGTACCTTCACCCCCATCCGCATAGGGCGATGGTGGTGCGCGTGAACTACTGACATTACCTTCTGCAACGCTACCTTGCTGTGTGTGCGTGCTTCCTTGCATCATGCACAAGATGCTAGTTTGCGTCGCGTGCACACCACTAAGCCACATATCCCCCTCGCACTTGCCACAACTTCAAGCAATCGTTAAACTTTACCCTTTTATTCAGAGACTTCACTAAACATATACTGTCTCTGAGATTGTTCAGAACCTCCGAATCAAAGCTACCAATCTTAGGAAAAGGTGTTCTAATTTTCTTGGTCATTTTGACCCATATGTCGCAATATGCTGTGGCGTATGCACCATACTTTTTAAACATAACATGCCGATCCTAACAGCCCTTCCATCTGCAGCGCATCATCGACCATTACTAGAGTTTGCTTTGCACCCATCTGGGAAAATGCTTAGCAATTTCTAGAGAGTTTCGACTGGTGAACGATTTTCAAAGAGCTACGTTCACTAACTACCTCCCGTTATACACAGCAGATCCGCCTGGCGTTACAGTCCGCTTGCACAACGTGGAGCAGACTAACCACCTATTGTAAATTATTCTACTTGTGGCCATATTAAACCAAGCTTCAGCCGCTTGCTCCTTCCCGCTATACCCCACTTCACCGCTACGTTATGATCCGTGTGTATACACGAGGAGTAAAGTAACCGCCTAGCAAATTATTTTACTTGTGGTGAATTTAACTTCACCACTAGCTTCCTACTTTGAGTTTACTCCCTCTGGTAGCATCTAGAAGTTCCAATAACCCCTAACCTTGCCAGCAGTTTCACTCCCAAGACACCCACTTCACAATCACAATTTATATAACCATGCGGTCCAATCACATTGCCCAAAGAACCTAACTGATCAATGGACTTTGCGCTTAATGGATGTCGGACCAAGAAACCCCTTAGTTTCTTGATAACCTAAACCACAATGTACCTGCTTTGTACACTGGCCCAGTAGTTTGTACTGCCCCGTCGGGGACCTACCGAGTTTACACTGAGGTTTAACAGACAGTAACCTCCACTTACACTTAGGCTTAACAGACAGTAGCCTCCACTTTGCAATCACATGTTTCAATTACACACTTTTTCTGCGCAGAAGATAAAAACCTTTTTCCCTTAATATAGCAGTATAATTCAGAGGTTTTAACAAGCAATCATGCTATACATACAATGACCGTTGAACACGTGGCAGCAATATAGGAAATATGTGTACGCTATTGTGCGACGTCCCCTTTTAACACTAACCTTTATCAACGAAGGAAAACAAACTTTTTCCTTCTTTGTCCCCGGATTCTAATCAGCGCTCCTTGAACTCACACAATAACGGATAGCGGTCTCTCAGCATCAAGTGGTAGCAGGTTTTCGAAGGCACAATACGTTCTTTCCTGTGTATGGCGCCTCCACCCTTTGCTGAGAGATCGATAACCATGTGTTACCGTGTAAATTGGTAGTATGATCTCACTCTACGAGCCCCCAACTATGAATACCTAATGATCTATACACCCTAAATGTAGCTATTTAGCGTTATAAGTCTCACAAGAAAGAATTGCTTTCCAAAGCACAAATAGATATTATTCACCAAAAAGCATATAGTTACACACTGTCATCTAAATACAATTGGCGCAAACAAATTATACAATTACTAGGTACAGTCGAATACATATGCATGCTCTCTGGATCCAGATTTCCCGGCATCAACTATGAAACCTTCGTCCACAGGAAAGAAAGATGACTAACTATCAGATTCAGAGTGCTTGCATATGTACCCTTACAGAGATAGGCAATACAATAGAACAAGTTGGCATAATCCCATTGGTTCTTCTTCCTGGTTCTTCTGTTACGATGCAGTTCATAGGTCAGTTTGTATTGTAATAGTTCAGCTCCAACAGCTCTTTGCGTCCATTCTCCCGCCGAAGAACAAGTCTAAACTAACTAGTAAACATTACATTACAGATTACATTTCAATGCCTATCTCTCTATGATCCATATTTCATAGACGCATGTTGCGATTTCCTTGCCGATGGAACCGGAAGTCTGCAAATAAAGTGGTTCAGAATAGCACCAAACATGGTCTGCTTATCATGTACTAAACCTTAGATCTTAAATATAGTCAATTCATAACATAATTAATTACGAATATATCCTTGAATATTAACCTTAATGCTAGGGAACCTTTCTATGTAAGTGTGCAACGTGTAAGTGTAGGGATATTAAGAAAAGACGCTAGTTAGCATTGTGCGTCTACTTGTTTGTGGAGTACACCATGGTACGTGTTTTGCAGGCTAGTTCATATTATATGTTTTAGTAAATGTATGTATTTATAAAATGAGGACTTTTAAGATTGTTCTATTGCATGGGAATCGCACGACGCTAAATAATAACATCACCGTATGTACTGATATTATGTGAGATTCGCTAAAATGGCATTGGGCGGCCATTCGCAAAATGGCGTCTTGTTGCCATTCGCAAAATGGCTGCAGATTTTGATTTTAACAGATTCTGTCTCAGCCAATCATCCGGCTTTGACAGGATATAGGGATGTGTGTTGTAAATTGGTAGGAAAAAATCTGATGTTGGGGCATGTGAACCTTATGCATATTGATGCTCGTAGGAAGGCATTGAGCTTGATGTCTATATTCAGGCCTTTGGGTTTGAAGGTTTTTAGTTCATATATCCACTTGGCTTTGGTCTTTTTTAATTCTGTTACCAGGTCACCCCCTCTCCAATGTGGGGTTATTTTTTGGATTCCGATGAATCTTAATCCATATGGGTTCTGTCATGTGCATCCCAGTAATGTTTTGATGTGTTCTTTGTTGTTTTTTTGTTTGCTGTTTTGCACCCCTTGCATTTGAGGCAGTTGTGGAATCCTTTGGATTTTGTTCTTTTTATTTTCTCCTGATTGACAACAGGGGTGAAGCTAGCCGTAAGTTCTTGTTGTAGATTTTTTACATGCCTGTAGATGATTTTTTGGCTCGGTGGGATGATGGATTTCAGGTCTTTGTCAAGTATCAGGATGTGCCAGTGTGTTTTTAAAATCTCTTCAATTTGGTCATGGTTGGAGCTGTATAGTGTGATGAAATCTGTGCATTGTTTTTCTTCGTTTGTCCTTTTCTGTTTGTATTGTATCATGTTTGATCTGTCCAGTTTGCTGACTTTCTCAATTTTGTTTTTCTATGAGTTGGTTGTTGTAGCCTTTGTTTATAAATTAATTGTTTACCTCTTGGCTTTGTTCCTTAAAAGTTTCTTCACTTGTGCAGTTCCTCTTTATTCTTCTCAGTTGTCCTCCTGGTATACTGTTCAACCATTTTTGGTGGTGGTTGCTGCTAAATGCCAAGATGTTGTTTCCATCTACTTCTTTTTGTAGATATGTTTTTGTGATTATTTCATTGTTCATTATGTTAATTTCTAGATCAAGGAAGATGGCTTTTTCTTTACTGGTTACTGTTGTGAATTTGAGTCCAATGTCATTTTCATTCATGTATTTTGTAAAGTTATCGAGATCTTCTTGTGGTCCATCCCACATAAAGAGTAGATCATCAATGTATCTGTGCCAACAGATTAGGTTTTCTTTGTACTTGTTATTTTGCCATGTCTTGTCATCCTCCCATTTCGCTACAAAGAGGCTTGCATAACAGGCTGCAAAGAATGTCCCCATCACTGTTCCTTTTATCTGGAGATAGTAGTCATCATTGTACCAGAAGTAGTTGTTGTATAATATAAATTGTATTTGTTCCATGATGAAGTTGATTTGTTTATTTGGTAGGTCCGTTTGTGTTGTCAGATAATCTCTGGTATTGTTAACATCCCAGATTGTGGCTGATACATGTGTATGATGACTACAGACATGCAAAAAAATCGATAACAAGAACTCACGGCTATAAAAAGAACAAAATCCAAAGGATTCTACAACTGCCTCAAATACAAGGGGTGCAAAACAGCAAACAAAAAAGCAACAAGAACACATCAAAATTCCAATGTAACCAAACAAACAAAGAATATGAAGTCCACAAAAAAATAATGTGTGAAACAGAGGGAATCATATACTTTTTAGAGTGTCCATGTGGCCTCCAATATGTTGGACAAACAATAAGAAAAATGAAAACACGCATAGCCGAACATATTTGCAATATTAAAAGAGGACTCTCCATGCACAGTGTGTCAAAAAATTACCTGGATGTACATGACAAGAACCCAGATAGACTAAGATTCATCAGAATCCAAAAAGTAACCCCACATAGGAGAGTAGGTGACCTGGCAACAGATCTAAAAAAAAACAAAACAAAAGTGGATATATGAACTAAAAACCTTGAAACCCAAAGGCCTGAATATACTGTATATATCAAGCTCAATGCCTTCCTATGAGCATCAATTTCCATAAGGTCAGATTTTTTTTCCTACCAATGTACAACACACATCCCTATATCCACATCATACTTTATGCATATCTTCAATCTAATTTTATTTTACTTATATTACTCAATATTCATTTAAAAAAAAAAATTCTCTCTTATCTTATTTATTTTTATTTTTAGTCATCCATTCATTCATTTTTATCCTATCCTATTTTTATTGATTTTTATTCATTTTATTTTATTTTATTATGAGGGCAATGCTGGAAACCAATACAAGCACATGTTTAGGTGCTTGTATTTTAGGTTTCCAGCATTGCCCTAGTATAAATAGGGACCACCCACAAGGTTAAACCATCCTTGATAAAGTGCATTACTGCATGAAATGCATTGGATGGTGTGATAGCCGAAATATGCCGAACCAGAAGTGCGATCGTGACCACTTCCAGTGAACGGAACACACCGATGGGGACTCGGGACATTGCTGCATCGCTACGAGGAAGTAGAGGTGACTGCTGCCAGGAGGTAGAATTAGGGTCAGCTAGTTAGAATCTGCCAGTGTCTCCAAACATCAAGCAAGTGACACCACCCTCAAAGCCCGTAACATCTACAGCCCCCATGGCTCGGCTCAACACAAATACCCGCTAAAAAGCTATAAACATATAGTGGTTAACACCACAATCTCTAACTTTTCATTTTAACGCTAAATTTTTATCCACAACATTGCCCAGATATAATTAGTTTATTATTTTTTATTATATTTTTTAAATTATATTTTTATTATTAATTTTATTATTTTTATCCTTTACTTCTTTTATTATTTCTACCCTCATATTTGCTTTATAATTCTCTCAGATCCACATTTGTACATTTTATTATTTTTACTCCCATATTCACTTCATTTTATCATTTTATATTTCACATTTTACCCATTGCACAAGAGCTCTTTTTTACACTTGCAAATATCTATACAGTTTGCCCGACTTTTGTCTCAGTTTAAACTAGGGGTGAGCGGGTTCGGATTTCTGAAATCCGAACCCCCCCGATCCGAGTCAGGCTCGACTTTTCCCGCCTGACTCGGATCTGAAATCGAGGCAAAACGTCATCATCCCGCCTTCCGGGTCTCGCGGGTTTTGGATCCTATATAAGGTACCCGCGTCGGCGCCATTTTCTCACTCGGCTGTGGACAGTGAAGAGGGAGGGTGGGAGTTAGGGCTGGCTGGGCTGGGCTGTGTAGTGTAGTGTAGTGCAGAGTAGTGTTGTGCTGTGCTGTGCTGCGCTGTGCTGCTGTTGTTCACTACTTCAAAGTCCATAGGGGCTGGCTGTGTTGTGCTGTGCTGCTGTTGTTAATAGGGGCTGTGTCCACTACTTCAAAGTCCATAGGGGCTGGCTGGACTGTGTTGTGCAGTCAGTTCTCAATAGGGGCTGTGTCCACTCCAAAGTCCTGTGCAGTGTCCCAGTCCTAAAGGGGTGCTGTAGTGTTGTCCAGGGGGTGCTCTGTCCATCAGGGGTGCTCCCCCCAAGTGCTAAAAAACTAATATTTTTTCTGTGTTTGTGAATTGTGTGCGCAGTAGCCACACATGCATCAACAAAGTAGTGCCAAGCGTGCGCCTGTGTCATAAGTAAAGGGCCGGCTGGCTTGACCGTTAAAGGGTGCTGTAACCCCCAAAGTACAGTCCAGTCCAAACCCGCAAAAAAAATATTTTCTGTGTTTGTGAATTGTGCGCGCAGTAGCCGCACGTGCATCAACAAAGTAGTGCCAAGCGTGCGCCTGTGTCATAAGTAAAGGGCCGGCTGGCTTGACTGTTAAAGGGTGCTGTAACCCCCAAAGTACACTCCAGTCCAAACCAAAAAAATATATATTTTCTGTGTTTGTGAATTGTGTGCGCAGTAGCCGCACGTGCATCAACAAAGTAGTGCCAAGCGTGCGCCTGTGTCATAAGTAAAGGGCCGGCTGGCTTGACCGTTAAAGGGTGCTGTAACCCCCAAAGTACACTCCAAACCAAATAACAAAATATTTTTTCTGTGTTTGTGAATTGTGTGCGCAGTAGCCGCACGTGCATCAACAAAGTATTGCCAAGAGTGCGCCTGTGTCATAAGTAAAGGGCCGGCTGGCTTGACCGTTAAAGGGTGCTGTAACCCCCAAAGTACACTCCAAACCAAATAAAAAAATATTTTCTGTGTTTGTGAATTGTGTGCCCATAGCCGTACGTGCATCAACAAAGTAGTTCCAAGCGTGCGCCTGTGTCATAAGTAAAGGGCCGGCTGGCTTGACCGTTAAAGGGTGCTGTAACCCCCAAAGTACACTCCAGTCCAAACCAAATAAAAAAATATTTTCTGTGTTTGTGAATTCTGTGCGCAGTAGCCGCACGTGCATCAACAAAGTAGTGCCAAGCGTGCGCCTGTGTCATAAGTAAAGGGCCGGCTGGCTTGACCGTTAAAGGGTGCTGTAACCCCCAAAGTACACTCCAAACCAAATAAAAAAATATTTTCTGTGTTTGTGAATTGTGTGCGCAGTAGCCACACGTGCATCAACAAAGTAGTGCCAAGCGTGCGCCTGTGTCATAAGTAAAGGGCCGGCTGGCTTGACCGTTAAAGGGTGCTGTAACCCCCAAAGTACACTCCAGTGCAAACCAAAAAAAAAAATATTTTCTGTGTTTGTGACTTGTGTGCACTGTGGCTGCACGTGCATCAACAAAGGAGCAGCGCCAAGCGTGCGCCTGTGTCCCATAAGTAAAGGGCCGGCTGGCTCATTTCTTAAGGGGTGGTGTAACCCACAAAGTGCACTACTCTCCAGCAAAAATAAAAAAATATTTTCTGTGTTTGTGTGCGCTTTAGCCGTAAGTATATATCAATATAACATAAATGGAGGACCAAACTTTCTCTGATAAAAATAAAATAGAGAAAGATCAAGAACCACTTCCTCCTAGTGCTGTTGCTGCTGCTGGGAGTTGTTCATCATCCCAGAGAGGAAGTAGGAACACCACCACTTTTACTAAACAATTGACCCTCCAACAGTCCCTAGCAATGAGGATGAAGTACGACAGCAGTCATCCTGAAGCAAAACGTATAACTGAGGCCTTGACTGCTATGTTGGTGTTAGACGTGGGTCCGGTATCCGCCATTAGTGCAGTGGGATTTAGATAATTGATGGAGGTAGTGTGTCCCCGGTTCCAAATCCCATCTAGATTCCACCTGCATCCTCAAGCGTGCGTCTGTCTGTTAAAGGGTGGTGTAACCCTCAAAGTGCGCTCCACAAACAATAAAAAAATTCTTCTTTTTTTTCCTGTCTTTGTGAAATGTGTGGGCTGTAGCCGCACCTGCATCCTTAAAGTAGCAGCGACAAGCGTGCGTCTGTCTGTTAAAGGGTGGTGTAACCCTCAAAGTGCGCTCCACAAACAATAAAAATATTCTTCTTTTTTTTTCTGTCTTTGTGAATTGTGTGGGCTGTAGCCGCACTTGCATCCTCAAAGCAGCAGCGACAAGCGTGCATCTGTCTGTTAAAGGGTGGTGTAACCCTCAAAGTGCGCTCCACAAACAATAAAAATATTCTTCTTTTTTTTTCTGTCTTTGTGAATTGTGTGGGCTGTAGCCGCACTTGCATCCTCAAAGCAGCAGCGACAAGCGTGCGTCTGTCTGTTAAAGGGTGGTGTAACCCTCAAAGTGCGCTCCACAAACAATAAAAATATTCTTCTTTTTTTTTCTGTCTTTGTGAATTGTGTGGGCTGTAGCCGCACTTGCATCCTCAAAGCAGCAGCGACAAGCGTGCGTCTGTCTGTTATAGGGTGGTGTAACCCTCAAAGTGCGCTCCACAAACAATAAAAATATTCTTCTTTTTTTTTCTGTCTTTGTGAATTGTGTGGGCTGTAGCCGCACTTGCATCCTCAAAGCAGCAGCGACAAGCGTGCGTCTGTCTGTTAAAGGGTGGTGTAACCCTCAAAGTGCTCCAAAAAATAAAAAATATATTTTTTATGTGTTTGTGACTTGAGTGCGATGTAGCCGCATGTGCAGCAACACAGTAGCAGCGCCAAGCTTGCGCCTGTGTCATAAGTCAAGGGCCGGTTTGGACATCTGGTCCAGACTGAAGGACGTGCCAACAATTTCTGACAAGTCTACTGTCACTGCATATGATACTGTCCTCAAAGCAGCAGTGACAAGCGTGCGTCTGTCTGTTAAAGGGTGGTGTAACCCTCAAAGTGTGCTCCACAAACAATAAAAATATTCTTCTTTCTTTTTCTCTTTGTGAAATGTGTGGGCTGTAGCCGCACCCGCATCCTTAAAGCAGCAGTGACAAGCGTGCATCTGTCTGTTAAAGGGTGGTGTAACCCTCAAAGTGTGCTCCACAAACAATAAAAATATTCTTCTTTCTTTTTCTCTTTGTGAAATGTGTGGGCTGTAGCCGCACCCGCATCCTTAAAGCAGCAGCGACAAGCGTGCATCTGTCTGTTAAAGGGTGGTGTATCCCTCAAAGTGCGCTCCACAAACAATAAAAAAATTCTTATTTTTTTTTCTGTCTTTGTGAAATGTGTGGGCTGTAGCCGCACCTGCATCCTTAAAGCAGCAGCGACAAGCGTGCGTCTGTCTGTTAAAGGGTGGTGTAACCCTCAAAGTGCGCTCCACAAACAATAAAAAAATTCTTATTTTTTTTTCTGTCTTTGTGATATGTGTGGGTTGTAGCCGCACCTGCATCCTTAAAGCAGCAGCGACAAGCGTGCGTCTGTCTTGTAAAGGGTGGTGACACCCTCAAAGTGCGCTCCACAAACAATAAAAATATTCTTCTTTTTTTTCTGTCTTTGTGAAATGTGTGGGCTGTAGCCGCACCTGCATCCTTAATGCAGCAGTGACAAGCGTGCGTCTGTCTGTTAAAGGATTACATCGGTGACAGCATCCAAGTAGGCATGTCAGACAGTCCGTACCTGTACTGGCAGGAAAAAGAAGCAATTTGGAGGTCCCTGTACAAACTGGCTCTATTTTACCTGAGTTGCCCCCCCTCCAGTGTGTACTCCGAAAGAGTGTTTAGTGCAGCCGGGAACCTTGTCAGCAAAAGGCGTAGGAGGTTGCTTCCACAAAATGTGGAGAAGATGATGTTCATAATATGAATTATCAACTCTTCCAGGGAGACCAGCCTCCAGAACGTACAGAGGGACCTGTGGTTGTGGATTCCAGCGGGGATGAATTAATACTCTGTGAGGATGAGGATGTACACAACACTGAAGAGGGTGAGGAATCGGAGGATGAGGACTACATCTTGCCTCCGTAGAGCCAGTTTGTGCAGGGACAGATTAATTGCCAGCTTGTTTTGTGGGGGCCCAAACGAACCAATCATTTCAGCCACAGTCGTGTGGCAGACCCTGGCGCTGAAATGTTTGGTTTGTTAAAGTGTGCATGTCCTGTTTATACAACATAAGGGTGGGTGGGAGGACAATTCCATCTTGCACCTCTTTTTTTTCTTTGAATTATGTACTGTTTGGGGCCTAGTTTGCCACTGCAGTGTCACTCCTAGATGGACCACGTGTTTGTGCCGCCCACTCGTATCTCTTAGCATAGTCATCCAGCTACCTCGGTGCAACCTTTTGGATATAAAAACACTATTGTGAGGTGTGAGGTGTTCAGAATAGACTGGAAATGAGTGGAAATTAAGGTTATTGAGGTTAATAATAGCATAGGAGCAGAAAAACCCACAAATTCTGTGATTTTAGCTGTTTTTATGCTTTTTAAAAAAAAAATACAGATCCAAAACACAAAACCCAGAACCCAAAACACGGAAGGGTGGTTTTGGCAAAACCAATCCAGATCCAAAACACGAAGAAAGATCCAGATCCAAAACCAAAACACGAAAAGTGGCCGGTGCACACCCCTAGTTTAAACCATTGTGCTGCAATAGCAAATGTAGTAAAAAGAAAGCAGTCTATGTGGTTTCACTATCAAGTCCATTTTAATACTTGACTACTGCTGTCAAACTCATTATGCATACTGATGTGAAGGATCATGATCAACTAGTTGACTGCAGACACACAACCAGTTGATTGTATTTGCCCGTCCAGAAACAGCAGTGTTCAATAAGAATCAGTGTGATTCCTATTGACTGCTGCGCCATGCTGAAGCCGTGGCTAGCTGAAGCCATGGTTGTCACTGTGACAGCAATAGCCAATAAGAATCAGGTTCATTCTTATTGGCTGAGGCTGTCACATGTAACAGCCTCCATTGCACCAGTGCCAGAGCTGGGTTAAGTGGGTCAAGGGAGCAGGCGTCAAACCCAAAAGGGGGTGCAGTACTGATCAAGACTGGTGAGCCTGCACTGTGGCTGCTGCTGGACTGCTGGTGTCACCCACGGCTGAGGGCAGGGAGGGACTGGGAGCTCCTTTCTCTCAGACAGGTCAGTATTATGTGGGGGGCTGGTGCAATTTAATGTATGTTCTATTTTTTTTATGTGAGGGACAATGTTTTTTTTTTTTTTCTGTGGGGGGATATTGTATTTTGGGTTTTTTGCTGTAAGGGCCAATGTGTGTGGTTATTTTCTGTGGGGCCAATGTGTGATTTTGGCAGGACAGTCCCCATGCCCCTTATTGCAAGGTCACACCCCATTTTTTGGCTCCTATGGAGCGAGCAAATGTAGATACTCTGTAGATCATGAAAATTTTTAGCTTTCATTTTGGATCACCAAGTCCAAATGTCTGGTAACCCCTGCTCTAATCCATCCTCCTGCAAAATCTGATATTCTTACATTTTACATAAGTCGAGAGTAAAAAAAAAATGACATGCATATTAGTAAAAACATGTCTGCTGTAGGAATAGAACTAATGACCACACAACCCTAAGTGTACAGCACATGGTATCTTAACCACTGAGCCACATAAACATCTACACATTAAAATTTACTTTCATCATTATTTAAACCATTATGCTGCAATATCCAATGTAGCCAAATGAAAACAGCATAAGGGGTTTTATTATATTTATTTATTAAGTCCATTGGTATACTTCCTGCTGTCAAAGATAATTTACATTCCATACGCAAATAGTCCAGTAAACCAACATGCAAATTATTAAAAATGTTTCCAGGATGGTACTCAAACCAGTGACCTCATAACCCTTAATGAATAGTACATGTGCACTAACCCACTGAGACATCCAAACTTTCAAAAAGCTTTTTATCATTGTTTTAGATCATGAAGATAGACTATACAAAGGTTCTAAAAAAAAAAAGCTGACTATGAAGTT
Source organism: Taudactylus pleione (assembly GCA_031769625.1). Lineage (NCBI taxonomy): Eukaryota > Metazoa > Chordata > Amphibia > Anura > Myobatrachidae > Taudactylus > Taudactylus pleione. The sequence continues at coordinate 5,207,696 of JAUIMM010000535.1, forward strand.
TCACCATCAAGTACAATGGAATACTTGACTACTACTGCTATTAAACATATTATACAGTACATTACGTAAGTGAAGAGACTAATAACCAAATTAGCCTTGAATGGACCACACAAACATGAAGGTACAACACATGCACACCTTCCTGTGCACTAACCTACTAATCCACCTGATCATCTGCACCTTCCAACCAACTTTTGTCATTATTATGCTGCAATATCCAGCAAAATATATTTTATGTAATAATCCAGCCAATATGTAGCAAATGAAGGCCTTCTATGGGGTTTTAGTACATATCCCAAAGGCTGTTTGTCATTGTTTTAAATGATATTTCTACACTATCCAAAGGTTCTAAAAAAAAAAAAAGCTGTCTATGGGGCTTCACTATCAAGTCCATTGGAATAGTTGACTACTACTGCTATCACACATATTATGCATTATAAAAGTGAAGAGTCTGAAATAAAAAGCATGCAAATGACTAAAACATGTCTGGCCAAGGATTCAAACCAGTGACCACACAACATTGAAGGTACAGAACATGGACACAAACCTACTGACATAACAGAATTTTGTCACTGCTATCAAACCTTTATGAAATGAAAGTAGTCTATGTGGTTTTACTATAAAGTCCATTGGAATACTTACTATTTCATTATAATTTGATTTATTGACTACACCACTCTGATCTTACCCACTAAGCCACCTGATCATCTACACATTTCAAGGGACTTTTGCAATTGTGTAAAACCATTATGCTGCAATATTCAATGTAGTCAAAGTAAAGCTGGCTATATAATTTATCAAGTCCATTGGAAAACCACTTACATCAATATTACTCTTTACATAAGTGAAGAGTCCAACAGCCAAAAAGCAAATGAGTAAATTTGTGTCTGGTATAGGGCTCAAAACTGTAACCACAAAACTCAGTAGACTCAACACATGTACATGTACCCACTAAGCCACCTCATCATCTACACATTTTGTCTCACTTTTTTCATTGTTTAAACCATTGTGATGCACTATCCAATGCAGTTTCACTATAAAGTCTATTAATACTTCACCACTACTTATGTCAAACATAGGCATTACATAGGTGATGAGTTTAATAAACAAATATGCAATTTACAAAGAATAATAACAGGTTTAGGCTTTGAACCAGTGACCACACAACCATCTACAGTATATACAGTACATCTTCACTTAGCAAATGAGCCAGGGTTGGGTACGGGATGCCGGCGCTCAGGATACCGGCGGTCAGAATCCCGATGCTGGCATCCCAACCAGGTTAGAATGCCGACGCCCCCAGATAAGTAACCCTAACCTCCCACCCCAATGCCTAACCCTAACCTCCCCTCTAATGTCTAAACTTAACCCTCCCTCCCCTCAGCCTAAACCTAACTCCCCCACGCAGCCTAAGCCTAACCCTCCCCCTAGAGCCTAACCTCAGTACTTGCGGTTGGGACTTCTGGCGGTCGGGATGCCGGCGCTGGTATTCTGACAAGTGATGGGATTCCGGCATTGGCATTCTGACCACCGGAATCCCAGCATTCGGCATTCTGACCGCACCCCAAGTGAAAAGTCCAATAACCAACAGGCAAATTAATAAAAATGTGTCCAGAATAGACATCAAACCTGTTATCCACAATCCTCAAAAGACAGCTCAACTGGACTTACCCACTGAGCCAACTGATATTTTGCACATTTCAACTGACTTTTGCTATTGTTTTAACCATTAGGCTGAAATATCCAATGTATTAAAAAGAAAGCTGTCCATTAGAATAATTCACTGCTACTGCTATCAAACATATTATGCTTTAAGTGAATAGTCTAATAAGCAACATGTGAATTAGAAAAAATGTGTCTGTCATAGGACTGAAATTTGTGATAACATAGCCCTGAAGGTACAGGACATCTGTACTTACCCACTGATCCACCTGATTATCTACACATTTAATTTCACGTTTGCCATTATTTAAACCATTGTGAAGCAATATCCAATGTAGTATAAAGAAAGCTGTCTATGTGGTTTCACTATCAAGTCCATGGAAACACTTTACTACTACTGCTGTCATACATATTATGTAATAAATAAGTGATGAGTAAAAACAACAACATGCAAAGGGAATCGGTATGAAATACTCATGGACGGTATGTCGGTTGTCAGAAGACTGACGGCGGCATCCTGATTGTTGAAATCCCGACAGGGGAATGGTGAGTAATGTTCCCCTGTCCTATTTACCCAACCCCCTAACCATCCTTTCCTTCACCCTCATAATAACCCTCCCGGTAAGTGCCTAAAACTAACCCTCCCCCTTAGTGCCTAACCCTAAGCCCTTAGTACCTAACCCTAACCTCCCCCCGGTGGTGTCTGAACCTAACCCCCCCTGTCTGAAGCCTAACCCTAACCTCCCCTCTCCCGCAGCCTAACTCTACGTCCCCCTGGGGCGCCTAAATCTAACCCTCCTCCCCCATGGCTGTTACTTATCTTTTGCCTGTCTCCTTACGATCGGGATGCTGGCGTCAGTATCCCCAGTCATGTTGAGTTTCCGGCGCTGATGTTCTCTCTCAGTATTCCAGTGCCAGGGTTCTGGCAGACAGCATCCCGGTTGTCGGGATCTTAACCGCATCCCATGCAGAGTAGTAAAAATGTGTCTGGCTTGGGAATCAACCCAGTGACCACACAGGACACATCTATACCTGAGGTATCTGGACATCTACATGTTTCAAAGGCTTAGGGCTAAATGTAATAGGTTGCGATCTTCCGATGCTGCGGGGATTTATGCGAGTCTCCCCGTATTTTTAAAGTGACAATCATTTTAAAGGCTAAACCAGCTTGTGCATGTTCTGTTTCTTTTTTTATGTACTGTTATAATTTTGTCCACACAGAAAAATAGGCATATCTGTGTATATTTAATTTAAATGTGCATCCCATCTGGCATCCTGTAGCCAGGCAGTATATACCTGTGCAGATCAGGTGCCCAGGTAGAAGAGATTGGTAAACACAGCCTTTGTGTCTGTAGCTAAAGGAAGTAAACCCACTGGGCGGTAATAATAGTATATTCTATGTGGTCACACAGGTGGGATTAAACATAGAGATCAAACCCTCATATGTTGATCTGTTTTTTTATGTGCAATTAATATTTCAATAATCACCAGAAGCTTCCAGAATCCCATAGAAATAGCTAAAGGAGATACACATATTTTGTGCGATTTGGAAATCCCTCAGAGATGTGGGGTCAGAGATATGAGGTATCTCACCAATCCCACATCACAATGCATGATATTTACACTCATATTGCAGATAAATAATAGAGATTACTGTGAGAAAACCATATCTTAGGTAGTCACTACATAAAAAAGTGAGTAAGATTGCGCACTGGACTGTATCCTAATGAGCGGGGGTGGCTGCACTTACTGAGAAGGGTGTCTAACCTTCCATTTGCATTAAGTGGTTTGAGGATGGTAAATGCACTCTAAAAACCCTCTTAGTGTTAAGTAAATGATAGATCAGTGACAATAATTATATCCAAGAGTTTTACTAATCACACAATTGAGATGAATAAAATGTACAATTTGATTACACAGTATTTGTAAACCTTAAGGTAATAAATCAATGCTGATAATGAAATGACAATTGTATATCATGTAATTGAGCTCAAAAGTAAACAAGGTAGTAGGTAGTCACTACACCTAACTGCATGGGAGTTTGTGTCGCCGTGTCTGTGCATTAGGGGGACCTGTGGCTGATTCAATTATCACAGATGGTGGCAGTAAAAGAAGTGAGGTACCGTCTAGGTATTTAAATGACTGTGCGCCAGCCATAGTCAGAGTGCAAACCTTTAGGAATACTTACTGAAGTCCCTGATATAATTGGTTGGCAGCTTGTGGGATAGAAGTATTTTTATTTCTGGAGCAATTGTGAGGTTTAAGAAATTATACCTGACACTTAGAATCAGTACACATTAATTATGTGACAGACTCAATGCTTATAAGTAGTTACTAAGATATGCATGCAAGCGATTCCCTTCTTTCTCTTTTTTTATTTTTAATCTTTTTTTATTTGGCAAAGTAACTGCAGAGAGATGTCGGCTACTTACAAGCAAAAAGATAAAGAGGCGCTGTTTGACCCTTTCAAGCAGTGAGGTCTGGCCTGGGCGGACCATCCTAAGGAGAGACTGGTCCATGCTCTGGTCTAATGTGTTACAGAGCATCAGAATAACAGCAAACCAGTACGTGGAGAGAGTTCATCTGTCAGAGCTACTGTGGGAGCAGAAGGTGGACTTAGTACTGGACCTTTGTTTTCTGCGGAAAATGATGGTGTAAATTTGGATTCTGAACTGGGTCTTTATTTGGACTCTGTTAAGTGTGTGGGACCTATGGATGCTGCCACCTTATCTGTCAGTTCCAGGAGTATGCCAGAGCCATAGGTAAGACTCCTAGTTTGAAAGGCAAGGCATTGGAAGTATTTGCAGCAATTCCTCAGGAAATTGATGCCAATTATGAGGCCATCAAGCAGGCTTTAATCCGAAAATTTAGCCAAACTCCTGAGATTTATCAGCAAAGGTTTAGGACTTTGCAACATGGAGAGAATGACAGCTAAACATATGCTGTGGATAATTTGAGGAAAACTTTGCACCTATGGCTAAAGTGACTGGCTGTCACTACCTGTGAAGGTGTGATGGAATAAATGATAAAAGGCAAATTGCTACATGATTCTCCTCCTGAAGTAAGGCTGTTTGTTCTGGAATGTGATATAGAAATGCAACACAATATATGCCAGATAAAATATATATATTCAAAATCTCATAAGGTGTAAAAAAAAAAAAAAGTATACATTTTTTTAAAAAGTGTATCCCCATTCATAAAAACAACATTCATAAATAAGGACACAACATGTATCAGTACAATACATCAATACTGAAACAATGTATCTCTTATTATATTGCAATTCTCAAGATAATCACAATTCAAGCTCAACGTTAAAAGTTTGTGTGTAATCAGTATGTTACTCTCTGCCCCAGTGCTCAAGCATTGTTACTGCATTGCTACTGTGATACCCAGAAAACCTGCGGAGCGCTGCAACAGCATTCAGGTACCTGGGCTATTCTGAATACCTGCTCACCATAGATACAGCATTCAGCTACCTGGGCCATTCCGAATACCTGCTCAGCATTGTTACTGCGTCCGCGACTTGGGATATCCAGAAAAGGTGCTCAGCATTCCTCCACAGTATCCAGTCCCAGTGCAATCCAGTCTCTCCCGATTACCAGTTCTACTAGGGGAAAGTACCGCACGAAGCCCTGAATATTCCGGTGGCAAGTATTAATTGAACATCACACTGTATATGTAAAGTAGATAATACTTAAGGGGCTACAGCAGAAAAAACTTTTTACTTGTGAGTAACAAACTCCCCGATTAAGGGTAGAGCATTGGAGATTCTGAACATTTATATACGGGACACTGCTGAGAATTATGTGTGTCAGTCATTATGTTAGACAGAAGAATATGATGCAAATGTGCTGAATTTTATATATTTTTGTGTTACATGTGCTTTTTAGCACTGAATGCTAGTGACCATATGCTATTTTAATTTTACCTTTGAGTAAAAATATTCAGATTTTTGATACAAACAAAAGCATTTTGTGAACCTGTCATTTGTATTCACTCCCTGTTTCATAAGCTGCCTTTTATATACAATGTTACGAGTTTTGTGGCTATGTGTTCTTATGAAGCCAAACTCTTCTTGTTTTCTTCTTATGTCAATATAAGCAGCCGCATCCGGCAATTTAAAAACAACAGTAATTGCATCAAAAGTGCTTCTTCTATAAAAACATTAGAAGGTGTATAGAAAGTATATCTGACCACCAATAATAGTATATATCTGTAGACAATGATCAGCAAAAAAAACACTGCTCTAGTAATCACTTTATTAAAGGTGACCCCATGTCGTTTAGCGATGATTCCACCCTTTGTATGTAAGACTTATTGGCCCATTTATTAATGATCGCATTTTGCAATGTGATCAGGGCATGCAGTACCACCCATGATCGCATTGCAAAATGCGATCATAGCAACCAAATGTATGATCCGGCACATGCACGGTGACAGGCTCCGAAAGGACATGCGGTAAGTCCCCATATGCTGCAGCGGCTAACGCTATCTTCAGATGGCGTTAGCTGCTGGTTCCAATATCGGGAATGGTTCGCATTTACGATATTGATACATTTGGCAGCATTGCATCCCCCATAGAAAGCTAAGGGGGAGGTGGCTGCCAGTGGCAATGGAGGGATCTCCGATACCTGCTGCGGTCCCTCCTATATACATCCGGGGGATACTTAGTATTTGAGGTAAACCCCCCAAAACACCTCAAATTCCCTTTGATAAATGGGCCCCTTAAAAGGATGGCGGTTCTTTTTGTGTGAATAAAGTCACTTTTTATAAGTACACTTGTGGAAATTATAGGGTTATCTCCTTGTTTATAGTGCTTGTTTAGAATGTTTAATACAGCACTACCACACCTCCCTTTTCCAAGTCCATCTATAGGACTATTAGTTATTATGCAGCCAGAGTTCAATTGCAACTAAACCGCTGGACCAAAGGTCCATTCATATAGTGTCTAGCTTTGATGCTAATGTCAAGGTTCCTGCGTAGCGGCTGGTTGTGATCCTAAATGAAGGGTCCGTGCATGCACGGGTAACAGAGAGCTGGCACCAGCTAAGTTTACCTCTGTGTTGGAAACTGATATGTCCTGAGTCTCACGCTGTTCCAAGAGCCTGTAAATGCAGTGGCACACAGAAGGAGGCAGGGACTCCCAATAGAGCACTTATGTATCTGACCACCCATCTTCTGCCGACAAATAACAGTTTGTGTTTGCTAGCGCATTTCTTCCAATTAGGATTTCTTCAGAGAAATCCTAATGGGAAGAAAACCTAATTGGAAGAAACGCGTTAGAGAATACAAACTGTCTGCACTTAGAGCACTTCTGATTTCATCAAAAGGTGTTTCTGTTGAAACCGGGAATGCTCTAAGCCTGGAAAAACACATCAGGGATAAGGAGTTTCTATTCTGCATGGCCTCTTTTTTCCTCCCTCTGGATCAATTTATTATCTGACAGTTGACAGGAGACTGTCTTGAAAAAGTCTCTAAGCAAAGAGAGACGAAACGCGTTGACACTAGTGGGGCTGTTCTCTTCATTGTAGCAGAAATCATTTGTCTGGACTCTAAAAGTGATTCTGCTCTCAAACCACTGATATCCGAAATAGTGGTCACTGTTCTTATACGTACCCAGAACCGGATCAGGTGCCATACAAGGGATGACCCAACACACCCCAGAGCTGCGAGTGGCTTGTTCCCTTAGCCGTGATTATAAGATCATTGACCGGCTTGTATTACTCCCTGGAGAAGTGAGTGGTGTGGACATTCTACTGTCTAAACAGCATTTCCAGGAGAGGTGAGCAGCGTGTGCTCATAGCCGCAAGCACGACTAACCTTGACCGGCCAACAGCTTACTCATGGAGATTACCCTGGAGGAGAGCCGGCTCCGGCAGTATAAATTGAGATTTAACAAATGAGTGCCTGTGCTGGGACACCAGCACAGACACAAAGATACTTCCACTGTATTTATCTCTGACTGACTGCTACTTAAACTTTTGTTATATCTCTAATAGGCCATTACTAAGCGCTATGTGCTCTCCTTTTCTGTTTAATATTGTGTATTCTTTGAAGTCTGACTCTTGACTTCTCACATATGCCGCTAGTTTGTTAAGTGCCATTTTTCACATAAGCTTAATAGCGCCAGGAGCTGGGTAGAGTTTCTACCACCTGTTGCAATAGTTGACAGGAGACGTGGTGATAAGGACATACATAGCCGGAAGCAGCGCAGCCCTATACGGAGTCAACATAGCCCACACACACAAGACGGTGCCACCTCTCCAAGCCGCATGGGCACACTGAAAGGGCACCTGGTGCACTGCCAGGAATTGATCCATCAGATGCAGATGCCTGGGATTTCATCAGGAGCATAGAGGATACAGGTGACTTTATTATATTGCTTCCTTTTGGGCATAATATCCATGTGTATCTTGCTGTCTACACGGTACTATTATTTATCTGAAAGAGGGCATCACTCTTGGACCCAGAGGTATTTCTCTTTTAGGGAATGGACTATATAACAAGAGCCTGACATTGTGGACATTCATAGGAGAGGGACTCATATAGGGGTTTTGTATTCCATCCTATTGTGCCTTAATTTTGTTCCACATTGAACCATGTACCCTAAAGTTTATTATGTCTATTGTATTTAAAAGTAAAACCGTGTGATACAAATGCATTTTTATTGACCAGCTGATTTTTAATAAATTTGTCTTTTGAAAATTGTGTGGTCACTTGATCAAACTAGCGCTCTGCTTTCTATCTGGTTCATTTGGTGTCAGCTGCCTGTTTGTTCAGGGTATACCATCTGGTTAATTAGAGCACCTGATATATCTATTTCCAGCTACATCTATGGCCTGTATTGTTTTGGATTGGGGGGCTGGAAATGGGATCAGGGAGCATCGGATCATATTCCTGTGAAATGGACCTGTAGGGCCGTAACTAGGGTAGTGCGACCAGTGCCATGGCACAGGGCACAGCAGGGCAGGGGGTGCTATTTGGGCCTGTCAGTTTTCTTGTTTATTATCATTCTCACTTGTAGCTTTCTCTTCTTTTATCCCCAGCATCTACTGGCTGCCCCAGGAGTACTCCTATTTCTTCACTGGCCCTTCCCCATGAAGCCATGGTCCTTTTACAGGTACACTATCTTATGTCCCTATTTAAAAAATGGGCGGGGGGGCACCAATGCTCTTCCTGGCACAGGGCACCAAAAAGTCTAGCTACAGCTCTGCTGATATGGGGCCAATGATATCACAGTATGGTTCTTCTAACATTGCTTCTGTGGACTAGTCAGCTCGTCTTTGTTAATGCTGAATTGTGCCATGACCTGAATTTGTGTACAGACTCTGCTTTATAAAGTAATACTGATTATTTATGTGATAAGGATAATGTAGAGAATGATGAGTAAATGTATATAGAACCTGATAGAAATTGTGGGGAGAATACTTTATGCAATGTGTTAGAAGATAGGAGTAGCCTGTGCAGTCAGGAGGCTTGGGGCATATGTGTCAAAGCTTGATGTGAGATAAAATTGTGAGTTATATATCACCAACCAATCAGCTTCTAACTTACATGTTTGCAGGCTGTGTTTAAGAAATAATAGTTTGGAGCTGATTGGTTGGTGATATATATTTCACAATTTTAGCTCGCATCAAGCTTTGATACATATGCCCCTTAGTCTGAAGACTAATCCTTCTGCTGACAGGAGAGCCAAAGAGAAAGGTCCGTCTGTTCAAAAGTATATGATAAAGAGGATTGTGTTAATACTGCAGAACTCTGTTATAAGGCTGAGATAGGAGGTGATAATTCTTTGAAAATGCTGACATAATTGGCGACACCTTTGAAAACTGGCATAATGTAAAAGTGCATAAGCGTTTTAGGATATTGTTGAGCAATGTTTTAGAGAGGATGTGAATAAGAATGAGGGGGTCATCTGCAACCCTTCTGTGTCTTGCCCTGCTGAATCAACTCACTCTGCACTAGGTACTGATGTGGGTGCATGCTTGTTAAACTGGGTGAAGATGTCATAACAATTAAACCCAGAATACCAGAATCTAACCCTGTAGCTTTGCATAGTTCACCACCAGAGTTAAGGACAGCAGATGCTGTGCCTGCAGCTGTTGCGCTAGATACAGATAAATCTGTGATTATGTCTGTAGAGTACAATATGGGCAGTAATTTCGCCCAAGAAAGGGGTTCTGAATGGAAATTGCAATGTGCCTCACATGAAGAGTAGCGGAGGGAACATGTCTGTCCTTCTGGTCTAAAATTAATGGTCCCTGTTAGCTGTTCCCTGAAATGTGACCCTGGACGTATTCCGGCACATACCATGGGCAAATTGTTATTATCAAGGTGGCTCTGAGGATTTACTGTAATTTGTCATAACTGACAGAGATGTGTGGAACAATGAGCAGATCCAGAGTTAGCAGGATCAGGCTTTAACGTGCTAAATAGATCCCTGTAACTTACCGTGAAGGTATGTTATCTTATACAAAGGAATGAGGAGTCATGCATGGCTGTGTGTCAGTGTCAGAGCCCCTGCTCTCAGAAAAAGTAAATGTATTTGAACAGAAAGCTTTTGCCAAAGAGCAGGGAACCTAAAAGTTGCTGATGGATTCTCTCACTAGGATGCTGGAGAAACACTGGTGGACTGATCTGGTGGAGGTCATTCCCCACACCTCTTCTTCAGGAGAGAGGTGTAGAGAATACAGATATTAGTATATTGCGAGATATGTACAGATAAATAGGAAGTTTCAATCACCAAGGAAACCCAAGGGCATTCCTGTGTATCCCTTCTGGCATCCTGTTACCAGACAGTATTTACCTGTGCAGACCAGATGCCCAGGTAGAAGAGATTAGCTACAGACACAGACAAAGGCTGTGTTTACCAAAGGCAGCAACCCCAGTGGGAGGAAATCAAACCACAAGTGTATTCCATCTGGTCACGCAGGTGAGATTAGACATTGAAGATATCAAAGCCTAACCACAGGTTTATTCTGTTTCTGATGTGAATTTAATATTTCCATAATCGCTAGGAGCTTCCAAAATCCCATAAAAATAGCTGTAGTTGATACGCAGGTTCTGCGTTTTAGAAATCCCTGAGATGTGGGGATCAGAGATATGAGGTATCTCTCCAATCCCACATAACAATGCATCATATTTACACTCTTATTTGCAGCTAAAATAACAATGATTAATAGGAACAAACCATATCTCATGTCAAAGTGACGTGGGCAGGTCTGGATGGTTACAGATTTAATTAACTAAACAACCAGTCACCAGAGACTTGGATGACCTCATCACAAGGGGGTGATGGTCATCTGATAAAAAGGCTAAGCATCGTTTGTTCTGGGTTCAGACTTTGGTAACATTGTACAACAAAGAAATAGTTTTAATTTGTTTCCTTTATAAAAATAGTCATAATTTACTAATTTGAGGTAAAGAAAACCTAATATGGCTTCATAATGTTTTTATAAGCTTTAGTTTTTGAGCTACACTACTTGCACTATATGTACAACATACAGCAACTGAAAGTACTATCTCAAATTGTGATTTAGTAATTCTTCTGGTAATTCTCTTGTCAATGTCCAACAGTAGTCAGAAAGCAGAGAAGTGTTCCTCCTACCTTGGTAATCTTCTTTCCATTGCTGAATTGTCATGGTGGATCACTCACCGTGCTCATCACTCACTGCACCGCAGTTGAGAGTCGAGAAAGTGGATTTTGAGTTGCATATTGCAGCCTAATTGATGATACTTTTCTAGAAGGTTTTTACATTCACAAAATAATTTTCAGCTCTTCTGTTATCCAAGAAGCCATGCACAACACAATTAAAGGATTCCCAAGCCACATTTTCATTAACCTGGGGGGCTCAGTCTAAGCTTTTATCCTTAAGAAGTTGATTTGTGGACCAACAAAGATCCCTTCCTTAACTTTAGCATCACTCAGAAGTAGGGGTGTGCACCGGCCACTTTTCGTGTTTTGTGTTTTGGTTTTGGATCTGGATCTTTCTTCGTGTTTTGGATCTGGATTGGTTTTGCCAAAACCACCCTTCCGTGTTTTGGGTTCTGGGTTTTGTGTTTTGGATCTGTATTTTTTTTTTAAAAAGCATAAAAACAGCTAAAATCACAGAATTTGTAGGTTTTTCTGCTCCTATGCTATTATTAACCTCAATAACCTTAATTTCCACTCATTTCCAGTCTATTCTGAACACCTCACACCTCACAATAGTGTTTTTATGTCCAAAAGGTTGCACCGAGGTAGCTGGATGACTATGCTAAGCGACACGAGTGGGCGGCACAAACACGTGACCCATCTAGGAGTGACACTGCAGTGGCAGACAGGATGGCAGTTAGAAAAACTAGGCCCCAAACTGTACATAATGCAAAGAAAAAAAAGAAGTGCAAGATGGAATTGTCCTTGGGCCCTCCCTCCCACCCTTATGTTGTATAAACAGGACATGCACACTTTAACAAATCAATCATTTCAGCGCCAGGGTCTGCCACACAACTGTGGCTGAAATGATTGGTTCGTTTGGGCCCCCACAAAACAAGCTGGCAATTAATGTGTCCCTGCACAAACTGGCTCTACGGAGGCAAGATGTCATCCTCATCCTCCTCATCCACCGATTCCTCACCCTCTTCAGTGTGTACATCCTCATCCTCACAAAGTATTAACTCGTCCCCACTTGAATCCACCACCACAGGTCCCTCTGTACCTTCTGGAGGCTGGTCTCCCTGGAAGAGCTGATAATTCATTTTGATGAACATCTTCTCCACATTCTGTGCAAGCAACCTCCTACGCCTTTCGCTGACAAGGTTCCCGGCTGCACTAAACACTCTTTCGGAGTACACACTGGAGGGGGGGCAACTCAGGTAAAATAGAGCTAGTTTGTACAGGGGCCTCCAAATTGCCTCTTTTTCCTGCCAGTACAGGTATGGACTGTCTGACATGCCTACTTGGATGCTGTCACCGATGTAATCCTCCACCATTCTGTCAATGGTGACAGTATCATATGCAGTGACAGTAGACATGTCAGAAATTGTTGCCAGGTCCTTCAGTCCGGACCAGATGTCCAAACTTGGTCCTGCCTGCCCTGCATCACCGCCAGCGGGTTGCTTAGGATACCTAAGTTTTTTCCTGGCAGCCCCAGTTGCGGGAGAAAATGAAGAAGGAGCCGTTGACGTGTCACGTTCCGCTTCAGCTGACAGTGTGTTCACCAGCAGGTCTTTGAACCTCTGCAGGCTTGTGTCGGCCGGAAAGAGAGACACCACATAGGCTTTAAACCTAGGATCAAGCACGGTGGCCAAAATGTAGTGGTCTGATTTCAACAGATTGACCACCCTGGAATCCTGGCAAAGCGAATGAAGGGCTTCATCCACAAGTCCCACATGCCGAGCGGAATCGCTCCGTCTTAGCTCCTCCTTCACTTTCTCCAGCTGCTTCTGCAAAAGCCTGATGAGGGGAATGACCTGACTCAAGCTGGCTGTGTCTGAACTGACTTCACGTGTGGCAAGTTCGAAGGGCTGGAGAACCTTGCACAACACGGAAATCATTCTCCACTGCGCTTGAGTCAGGTGCATACCCCCTCCTTTGCCTATGTCATAGGTGGATGTATAGGCTTGTATGGCCTTTTGCTGCTCCTCCATCCTCTGAAGCATATAGAGGGTTGAGTTCCACCGCGTCACAACCTCTTGCTTCAGGTGATGGCGGGGCAGGTTCAAGAGTGTTTGCTGGCGCTCCAGTCTTCAGCACGCAGTCGCTGAATGGCGAAAGTGGCCAGAAATTTTTCGGACCACCCAAAGCGTCTCCTGCACGCCCCTGTCGCTTTTCAGAAAATTCTGCACCACCAAGTTTATTGTGTGAGCAAAACATGGGACGTGCTGGAATTTGCCCAGATGTAATGCCCGCACAATATTGGTGGCGTTGTCAGATATCACAAATCCCCAGGAGAGTCTAAGTGGGGTAAGCCACTGGGCGCTGATTTCCCTCAGTTTCTCTAAGAGGTTGTCGGCGGTGTGCCTCTTACTGAAACCGGTGATACACAGCGTAGCCTGCCTTGTAACGAGCTGGCGTTTCTGAGATGCTGCTACTGGTGACGCTGCTGCTGTTGCTGCGTAAGGTGATACATCTACCCAGTGGGCTGTCACAGTCATATAGTCCTTAGTCTGCCCTGTTCCACTTGTCCACATGTCCGTGGTTAAGTGGACATTGTGTACAACGGCATTTTTCAGGACACTGAGGACACTTTTTCTGACGTTTCTGTACAGTCTCGGTATCGCCTGCCTAGTGAAGTGGAATCTAGACGGGATTTGGAACCGGGGACACACTACCTCCATCAATTGTCTAAATCCCACTGCACTAATGGCGGATACCGGACGCACGTCTAACACCAACATAGCAGTCAAGGCCTCAGTTATACGTTTTGCTTCAGGATGACTGCTGTCGTACTTCATCCTCCTCGCTAAGGACTGTTGGAGGGTCAATTGTTTAGTAAAAGTAGTGGTGTTCCTACTTCCTCTCTGGGATGATGAACGACTCCCAGCAGCAGCAACAGCAGCAGCGGCAGCAGTAGGCGTAGCAATGCAGGATCCTCCGGAGGAATCCCGGATAGGAGAGTCAGTCATGCCAGTGACATGGCCTGCAGGACTACTTCCGATCCTGACTAAGGAGGAAATTGACAAGGAGGGAGTTGACGGTGTGGTTTGCAGGCGCTTGGATACAACAGGATTTAGGTGTCCCTGGACTGCTTACGGTCTTAGCCAAAGTTTCTGAACTTGACAGTAACTTTTTATGAACGCGCTGCAGGTGCCGTATAAGGGAGGATGTTCCTAGGTGGTTGACGTCCCTACCCCTACTTATTTCACCTTTACATATGGTACATATGGCAAGACGGTTGTTGTCCGGATTTGGATAGAAATATTGCCAGACCAAAGAGGTGGAATGTTTGGTCTTCTGCCCAGGCATGACCGTGATGGGCTTTTTCATCCCACGGACAACAACTGTCTCCCCCGGAGCCTGATTTAAACAAACCACATCACCATCAGAATCCTCCTCGCCAACTTCCTCCTCAGCGCCAGCTACACCAGTATCCTCATCCTGTTGTACTTCAACAGTAACATCTTCAATTTGCATATCAGCAAGTGGACTGTGGGTGCTCCTTTCAGCACTTGCAGGGGGCGTGCAAATGGTGGAAAGAGCCACCTCTTCCCGTCCAGTGCTGGGAAGGTCAGGCATCGCAACCACCACCACACTTGGACTCTCCTTGGGGATTTGTGATATCTTCTTAGAAAGCACAGTTCTTCGCTGTGCTTTTGCCAGCTTAACTCTTGATTTTTTTAGTGGGAGGAGGGCTTCCATCGTCATGTGAAGCTGAACCACTAGTCATGAACATACTAGGGATCGACCTTAGCCGTTCCTTGCCACTCCGTGTCGTAAATGGCATATTGGCAAGTTTACGTTTCTCTTCAGCTGATTTAAATGTCTTTTTCAAGGTCATTTTCCTGAACTTCGCCATTTGGGATTGTATGTGCCCTCTACTATGACATTGGGCATCGGCCTTGGCAGACGACGTTGATGGCATGTTATCGTCTATGTCATGACTAGTGGCAGCAGCTTCAGCACGAGGAGGAAGTGGTTCTTGATCTTTATCTATTTTATTTTTATCGGAGAAAGTTTGGTCCTCCATTTATGTTATATCGATTTGATATATACGTGCGGCTAAACACAGAAAATAATTTTTTTTTTGGTTTGGACTGGAGTGTACTTTCGGGGGTTACAGCACCCTTAACGGTCAAGCCAGCCGGCCCTTTACTTATGACACAGGCGCACGCTTGGCACTACTTTGTTGATGCACGTGCGGCTACTGCGCACACAATTCACAAACACAGAAAATAATTTTTTTTTTGGTTTGGACTGGAGTGTACTTTCGGGGGTTACAGCACCCTTAACGGTCAAGCCAGCCGGCCCTTTACTTATGACACAGGCGCACGCTTGGCACTACTTTGTTGATGCACGTGCGGCTACTGCGCACACAATTCACAAACACAGAAAATAATTTTTTTTTTGGTTTGGACTGGAGTGTACTTTCGGGGGTTACAGCACCCTTAACGGTCAAGCCAGCCGGCCCTTTACTTATGACACAGGCGCACGCTTGCCACTACTTTGTTGATGCACGTGCGGCTACTGCGCACACAATTCACAAACACAGAAAATATATTATTTTTTTAGCACTTGGGGGGAGCACCCCTGATAGACAGAGCACCCCCTGGACAACACTACAGCACCCCTTTAGGACTGGGACACTGCACAGGACTTTGGAGTGGACACAGCCCCTATGGAGAACTGACTGCACAACACAGTCCAGCCAGCCCCTATGGACTTTGAAATAGTGGACACAGCCCCTATTAACAACAGCAGCACAGCACAACACAGCCAGCCCCTATGGACTTTGAAGTAGTGGACAACAGCAGCACTACACTACACAGCCCTAACTCCCACCCTCCCTCTTCACTGTCCACAGCCGAGTGAGAAAATGGCGCCGACGCGGGTACCTTATATAGGATCCAAAACCCGCGAGACTCGGAAGGCGGGATGATGACGTTTTGCCTCGATTTCAGATCCGAGTCAGGTGGGAAAAGTCGAGCCTGACTCGGATCGGACTCGGATCGGGGGGGCTCGGGGGGGTTCGGATTTCAGAAATCCGAACCCGCTCACCCCTACTCAGAAGTGGACATTTTTCTCTCATGTATTTGAAAGCTTCCCCATCTTTGTTTATCCCCTCTACATAGTTCTTCACAGGGGCGGATTGGTAGGAGACGTAAGTGATGCTGCTGGAGAAACTGGTGGGGAAGAACCTGCAAGGTACAGACCCCCCCTATTCATTCAGTGTCTGTAGGTGGGTCCTTGTCACAACCCTTTGGTATTACCTGGCTGGTGGTCCCATGCACCAGCCTGGGGGCTTCTATAGCAGGTAACAGGTCTCTAGCATCACTCTTTGGGTATCTTATATTGAGTTATTATTATGATGCATAGTTGCTGCAGAACTTGGTGCAGCCATGATGCACCCTCCTGTCAGTTACACATGCTGTGCCTGACCAGCCAGCCAGGCTGCTGCACCCCATCACACCCTTTATATAATTAATTATTTATTTCTGCTTACAAATACATACTGATCACTGGTGTGCTGTTTTTGTTCCTGTACAGCTTCTTAGGTCATATACTCTATTGTGTATTTTTTTTTACAGTACATATTTTAGTAATCATTCTACATCCGGTATTGTTGGACTACAACACTCAGCATTAATTTGACTTCTGGAGAGTTAGACTTTAACAACAACCGAGAGACCCCTGTTGTTCTGATTAAAGTCACTGAGATGCCAGTCACATACTGTAGGTCACCAAAAGATCTGACTGTAAAGACTCTGCCTCTGGG
The DNA here is from genome assembly GCA_031769625.1 of Taudactylus pleione. Lineage (NCBI taxonomy): Eukaryota > Metazoa > Chordata > Amphibia > Anura > Myobatrachidae > Taudactylus > Taudactylus pleione. Next base: position 5,224,774 of record JAUIMM010000535.1, read on the forward strand.
TACAGTAGTGTTTACCTGCGGCAGGTGCAAAGAGCATTGCATGGAGGCAGCAGAGAGTGAACAGTGCATTCTGTGATTATACACCTGGTTATAACTAAACAGCAACAAATGCCATTTCCAGACAAAGGGGCAGCCTAGGGAATACTGTATCTACCGTAGTATACATGGTTGGGTTAAATATCAGCATTTTCTTGATTCTTTACCATCTAATATTATGACATGCAAAGTTTGTTCCTACAGACTTGAAAGGGATGTGACTGGAGTATGGGGACCAGCATACACATCTATGTTATTACTGTGTGACCAGGGTTTCACTGATGAGACTGTTTTATATGTCTTAACATTTTAAGATGTTCTGTTATAGGTCCAGGGAGTATTTTAAATGTCAATATCCTGGAGTCACAACAAAATGGTACACAGCATACAATCTGACCTCTACATTAATAATAATTAGTTATTATTATGTAATTTAAATATAGCCCTTTTCTCCTAATAGGACTCAAAGTGCTAAAATACTTGGTGTATAACACACTATTTTATAGTCTTTTTTTTGTGTGTTAGGTCTGCCTACTATGATATTCTCTCCTTTGTGTTGCTGTAACTCCACATACTATTGCATTTTATTTTAACCTTGACTACTAATTGTGTGCAAGTCCCGCCTACTTTTGTGTTAGCCCCACCCACTGTTTTTGGCCACTTCTAAAAAATATTTCCAGGGCCACTTTAACTTCCCAATCCGCCCCTGGTTCTTCATAAGTCTGACTTTGATGTGTAAAGGGGGCAGAAGAATTTGTTTCAATCAACTAGAGGACTATGATGGACATATTTTTTTCCCATAGCCTACAATTACTACATGGCCAACAATGACTTCGCATTCCATTATTCAGGTTTGTCAACTGATATAGTCTCTGGCTACAAAAATTCCCTAGTATTAAACAAAATACCCCTACATCATCATAAATTAACTATACCTCAGAACTAAGAGCTAACTGAGAGTTTTAAAAGTATTTTTCATTCTTCGCTTACTGCAATCAATTAGAAGTAACTATTTTCATGTCGGAAACATTTTTACTGTTGTGCAGTGTAATCAATCTGAGAGACTGTTTCACCCTTTCTGCTGTGCCCCCAGCATGGAATTGCTGCATGTTAATCATGCACATATATTTCCTTTGTATTTGAAATTGCAGCACATACCTGTAACAATTTTGTAATTAAGCATTGTACGTTTGATATCCTAAACTAAGAGTTAATACACAGTGTAATCATCAGGCCTGCTGAGAGCCGAGGCGGGCCCGGGTAATAGGGGGCGTGGCCTAATCGTGGGAGGCGTGGCCACGCCCCCTTCCAGGAAAAAAAAAAGATGTGCCCCCTCAGCCCTGCTCAAAGCCAGGGGGGGCACGATCAGTGTGATCGCTCCCCCCCACAGGCATAGGAGACTGCTGTGGCTGCTGCTCAGCAGCCACAGCAGTCTCCTCTGCAGCTCAGCACACGCTGTGTGCTGGGCTGCTGTGAGGGAGGGGGAGCGGCGCCGGACCCGGGCCCCGGTAATCTGTACCCGCTCCCCCCCCCCCCTCTCGGCACACCTGGTAATCATACAACATAGTATAACGGTAAAGATAGTGATAGTGAATCCTTTCTTATGTTTATTTAACTTTGCAAGAACAAAGAAACACTTGGTCTATGATCGCAGTGACCACGTAGACCCATCACAGAGTGATTGACAGGAAATTACCGTTTGGGGGTGTTGAAGGCTGGGTGGTTGACGAAACACAGGCGTATCAGTGCATTTGAACACCGGGAAATATAGCAGCAGCTATTATTACAAATTATAACACTGTTTGCAGGTCCTGCATGGGAGAGCTGTCCTATCACATGTACTATGAAGTTTGGACATAATTCGGTACTTGGTAGGAAGCTACAGTCTCGTAATGTCCACCAAGCCATTCCCTCATTCTAGGACCCAGGGAATGTAACACACTCACCATGCCCTTGTTATGCCACTGCTAGAAAATGCTGGATTGTCCTTAAAAGAAAATCATTAACATAGCTGTGCAATAAAGCAGGGTAAACACAGCAGATTGGATATGTCTGTGAACGACATAATTCACAGACATATCTGCTGTACACACGGCGATGCACTATTTCGCCCGTTCAATGCAACAGGCGATATATCTATCAGTGTGTACCCAGCTTAAGAGAATAAAAGGAAACGATTAAAAAAAAAAATAACATACAATTTAAATAAAAAATGTGAGCAGTATGTATAACTGCAGCATGTATGTGGGCAGTATGTATGGGTACAATGGGCATGTGTAGTATGTATGTGGACAGTAGGCATGTGTGCATTATGTATGTGTGTGTGCAGCACAGGCTCCGACTGGGCTGGCGGGGATTCGGGGAATTCCCCTGTGGGCCTCGGTGATATATGGCTATGCCCTCTATTGACAGAGGGCAGGGCTTAGCACGTCACTGGCGCGGTTTACAGAGACTTTGTCTGTGCAGCAGCTTGCTGGGCTGTGTCATGCTGTTGACTGACCCATTGGCTGTTGCAATCTGCAGGCGTTGGGCAGTGAGCTGCCGACTCCATCTAGCACCACACTGATTCCATTCCATTTTCAGGAATCAGTGACGTCACGGGGTAGGGGCTAAGCACTTATTGCTGCAGGCCGGGAGCTTTTTTTTTGCCGGGCACAGGGGGCAGGCATCATTAGAAGCTCTGCTGCTGATCCCCCTGGGAGAGAGCAGGGGCAGAGCCAGAATAAGGGGGAACATAGGAGCCCCCATCTGTCAGCCTCCTTCACCCCACCCCACCAGGAACCACTCACTAAATATCCCAGATCTCAGTCTTTATTTTTTTTTTTTATGGAGGAGGCGTGGCCACGTCCCCAGTACACAGACCTGCTCAACTCTTGCAGCCCAAGATGGAAGCACTCGTTAACAGGTTGTCTGGCTGCTGCTGGGTGTTAAGGACACTGGTGAGTGTGATAGATAGATAGATACTGAAAAAAAGGAACAAAATAAAAAAAAGGGAAAGTGAGCAGAAGGCAGTCATGTAGCAGGGAGCAGTGACAAGGAGGCTGTATACTGACTGCTATGGGGCAGAATGCGGGGTAATGTGTGACTAGAAATGTATGCACACCATACTTTGCACACAAGAAAAAGTTAACTTTTGAACTTTTTAGTGTGAACATGATGCAGGGCCACCAGTGTCCTGCTCTCGGGGGGACCCCAGGTTGGAGCACACTGCTGCACTGTGCAGTGTCTACACTTGCTGCCACGTGTTGGTTACGGCATCCCGGCAGATTTCCGGTGGTCAGAATGCCAGCAGCGGGATCACAACAATGAAAATGCTGGCGAATTTCAGTAATTATTTTTAGGCTAACCCTTACCCTAACCCTAACCTACACCATCCCCCCCCCCCCCTCCCCCGCAGCCTAATCCTAACCCTCCTGCAGCCTAACCATCATACTTCCCGTTAGTAGTTGTCTGCATTCTGGCCCGTCAGGATTCTGAATTCCGGATACCGACTACATCCAGCTGATACAAATTATTCAATTTAATTGCTGTTTTGTTAATCCTTAGTACTATGTTTTAGGGACATACACTGTCAGTGTGTCTCTCCAAAGTATAATGCAACATAGTATTAACAATACAGCAATTAAATTCAATAGTTTGTATTGCAAGCATAGACAGGGCCGGATTAAGGGTTTTGTGTGGCAACTAGGTTGTGGGGGCCCCTGCCAATTAAATTGGTTATGCCCACAACCCCCCCCCCCCCCTCCTAGCTGCCAAGTAGGTTTTCTCCTCTTTGGTTGAATGTCCACACCTCTACTGGCATGGCTACTGGCCATGCCCCCTGGTGGGCCCTTCATTCCCCAGTCCAACACTGGTGCAGTATGTGTGTGTAGAGCCTGTGCACGCTCTGGCAGTGAGGGGTTTAATACTTTAACAGAGAGCACTCTCCGTTGTCAGGGTGTCACAGGGGAAGATATAGGGAAGCAGGGGGAAGTGCAGGAGCCAGTGGCAGCAAAAGTAGTGGTAGGGACAGGGGCGCCGAGAGAGGGGGGGGAGCGGGTACAGTTTACCCGGGCTTCCAGGGGGGCCCGGCTCTGGCGCTGCCCCCCCTCACTTCCTCCCTCCCTCCCTCCCTCTGCAGCAGCCCAGCACACAGCATGCGCTGGGCTGCAGCGGGAGATTGCTTGCAGCTCCTAAGTAGCAGTCACAGCAATCTCCTATGCCTGAAGGGGGGAGCGATCACACTGATCGCGCCCCCCACTGGCTTTGCGCCAGGATGAGGGGCTCACAGCGCCCCCTCCCTGGCACGCAGCGCCACAAAATGCTTTTTTTTTCAAAGGGGGTGTGGCCACGCCTTTGAAATTAGGCCACGCCCCCTCTTTACCGTGGCCCCCGCGTGGCTCTCTACGCCCCTGGGTAGGGAGGGGGGAAGCCCCAGCAATTAAAAGGCCCCAGCAGTAAAGATGAGCTCCAGGGATCAGCTAGGTTACGGGTGGGCTGTGGGCAGGGGCGTAACTAGACCTAGGGGGGCCCCATAGCAATATTTTCATGGGCCCCCCCTTAGTTCCATATACTGTAAAATAAAAGTATGGGGGGGGGACTGGTAGTAAGAGGGAGAAGTATGGCAGTATGGGGGGGGGGGGGGGGGGGGGAGTCTGGAAGCATAGAAGGTGCAGTGTGAGTAGCAGCAAGAAAGGGGGTGTCTGGTAATAGGGAGAGGTTAAGACAGATAGCAGGGATAGATGTCTGTGGTACTTAAGACAGGAGGGGAAGGAGGAGTGTTCTGAAATTAGGGAGGGAGGGAGGGAAGGGGATGTCTGGAAGCAGGGTCAGGGGGATAGAGCAGGGTCTCTGGAAGCAGAGTAGGGGTAGGTGGGTGGAATGATGTATGAAGGTAGTGAGGGTGTGTGTGGGGGGGTTCTGTTTAGGGGCAGGGGGTGAGGAGGTGTCTGGAGGAGGGACACACACATACACTGTTCCTCACAGTAAGGGTTATCACAGACTGTAAGCATTACACTGACCTTGTCTGTATGAATAACGCTGGGGGGGGGGGTCTCCTTGCTTTGTTGCCTGGGAAAATGGGAGTGATGCGAGGTACCCCGGGGGCAGGTGAGGGGCACTGCCTCAGTCCCTGCACTTTGCTTAGGGGAGAATCACGTTGTCAGCCGCGGCCCTGGAACAGTAGAGGGCGGAGCGGCGGATCCTTCCTGCTGCTCCGCCTCTGTATCGGCATCATTGTGCGGCTGCAGCAGAAGACGGGCTGGGCGGCTGAGCTCTGGGGCCCATGCTGCGGAATCAGGTAAGTAGAAGGGTGGGCAGAGGGGCCACAGTAGACTGCGACACTGCACCTCCCAGTTCCAGAGCCTGGAGAAAACTGAGATTTGTGAGATGATGATGTCATCTTCTCGCGAGACTAGAAGCTCCGCAGCAGGAAAAGTAAGGAGGAAGTAAAGTGCCGATGCTGGAGACCCGGCACCAAAAGAGTTGAAAAAAAAAAAAATTTGGGAGGGTGCAGGGGGTTTCTTGCTGTGCTGGCGGGCCCCCTAAGCCACTGGGCCCCATAGCAAGTGCACCCCTTGCACCCTCCATAGTTACGCCACTGGCTGTGGGCAATTAGCGCCACCCCAGCTGTTGTACTAGCTAGGTGCAGAGTGTGCAGTATGAGGGGCTGTCCTGTGCCTCACTAAATTTGGCAGGACACACACACTGGGGGGCAGCGGCAGACGCACACTGCCGAACTCTGCTCCGTGGTTATGGCAGATAGCTTCCGGCGGGGAGCGGGGGACAGACATAATTGGACGGGTGGCACACTGTCAGAGCAGCCAGCCGCATACGCTGAGGCTGGCTGTTAGGAGCTGTCCTCCAGTGACAGCCTGACAGTCACGGGCAGAGGCAGGTAGCTTCCCCGCAAAGCACTGAAGCTACGCCTCCGCATGTCACCCTTCTGCTGGCCAGGGGTCACTTGTAACCAAGCCTCCCACATTGTCCGGTCCCCCCCCCCCCCCCGGCTGTGCAACCGCAATATATCTGCCAGTGTGTACCCACCATTAGAGGAGGCTATCAGATCAGATCGCAAGGTTGTGCTATAAACGTTTCTTGTTAGAAGCAAGGGGTAGCACAGCTATGTGGTATTCTGTGTCACCAATCCTGCGCAATTGTGATGTAGTGGATGCTATAACTGTATTAATTGCTAGAAGCAGTGGATAGACTAGCTAACTGCATGTTAAGGCACACATCCACTAGACAGGCAAAAGACTGCACGATTACGACATTACGAGCAGTCGTTCAGTGTAGGCACATCAATCATCTGCAAACATGCTGAACCTGATGATATCGTCTAAACGACCAGCGGGAGCATGCATTGCTGGTCGTTTAAGACATTTTTCTTAACGATTTTGCAAACGATTACGTTATCGCTCAATTTAATCGTCTAGTGGATGTGTGCCTTTAGTCTGTGTCACAGAGGATGCGCAATTGTTATAGAGTGCACGCTACAACTGTCACCGATTGTTAGAAGCAGAAGGTAGAACAAAAACTGCATGGGAGGTTTGTGGCGTGCAATTGTGATAACGCATCGGGAATCTGCGTGCACTGATGAATCAGGCCCTACCGGTATTTGTTCCTGCTGATCAATCCTAAATCTATAAATTTAGCTATGCCCCTGTTCAATTGTCAAACAAGAAAGATCTCCTCCTTTTTGTTGCACAGGGCTGCAGTTGTTAAAACTGTCATCTTTCCTAAACTCTCATCTTTTATTAACACTGCCGTTAGATATCTCCAGGACTGATGCCTAGTAGTGCACAAAAGCTTTTCACAGGTTATTAGGTGTAGGGGCATACTTGCCCACTTTAAAAAAAAAAAAAAACATTTCAGGGAGATTGTGAAAGTAACACCTATGATCGAGTCGGTAAAATGGACGTGTCCTTTTCCACCTGAGAGGCATGTCATAAAATTGGCATCCAAATGTAAATGAGCCCCAAAGTACTTAGTGTGTGTGTTCATCAACATGAAGATCTTACTGATACTTTTCAGGGCTTGCTCATCTATTGTGTTTTACCAGGAGTCCCATTATAAGTGGCCTTAAAAAACCTCAAATGAAAATGCATGTAGCCATAGAGATCATTGGGGCAGATGTATGAAGCTCTGGAAAGTGATAAAGTGGAGAGTGATAAACAACCAACCAATCAACTTCCAAACTGCCATGTTACAGACTGTGTTTGAAAAATGACAGTTGAGAGCTGATTGGTTGGCCATTTATCACTATCACTTCCCAGAGCTTCATACATCTGCCCCATTGTGCTTTACAACCAATTCAAGGGCATGGCACTGATGATAGATATATCTATCACACACATACATACACACGTATGTATACATCTCTGAATTCTCCGCCCCTCACTCTTAAAAAGCTACTTAATGGGGATAAGGTGCAACCATGGAGATTGTCAGGGAGCCTTCCTGAAATGCTAGCAGTCAGAGTTAGCAAGTATTTGAAGGGGGAGACGCAGATGATCAGGAAAAAGACTATGTTAAGAAATAGTGTCACCTACCTGATGTCCTGACTTACACAGACACTCTTTATTTAGGTGTTTTACAGATTGCAGGTTGAGGTTTTATTCATAAATATTTCACCAGAGAAACACATTCTCCTTTCATTCCACTCTTCTACCCAGATGGATATTCCTGTTCACCTCTCACAGATATGGCAGCTTTGCAGGAAATCCACCTTTGGATTGTGAATAGAATGTTTCATGAGCTCAGAAAACATTTTGTGGAATAAGAATCTCGAACTTGTGCTAAATGTCATGATCCTCATGTCACATTATCTCTGATTTCGCAGAAAAATTACTTGATGTTGGGATAAACTGACTTACTACCTAAACGCCACTTATGGTCTTAGGCTTCAAATCCTCATGGGACCTTTTTTTTTTTTTTTTATTATTTAACAGGTTTTCCCATGTGCATACAGTTCTTGATTACATCATTACTCCACTTTGTGGAGTGCTTTGCTACTACAGCAGCGCTCGAAGTGGGAATTTAGAGGTGGGGGTATGGAGACTGAATTTCCCCCCCTGGGCCCCTGCTTCCATATCACCCCATTGTACATCTCTCACCCCACCCCCACACTTCTCCCTGTCTGCTCCCCTCTCTCACACCCTGCCCTTCTAACTGAATCCCTCTCTTCCCTCACCTCCTACAATACTAACTGCCTGCCTCCCTCTGTCTGCCCCTCTCTCTATTCCCTCTCTCACATCCTCCCCTCTCTCTACTTTCCTCTTACCTGCTGTCCTGTGCTGCTGGAACGGAGCTGCCAGGAGCACCGGGTCTTTGTTGCTGCTGCAGTAGTGCGAGCCAATGAGAAGCTGCCACTTGGCAGCTTCTCATTGGCTGGCGGTCACGAGCCCCGTGATTGGCTGGCGGCTGCGAGCACAGGGATTGGCTGGCGGCCGCAAGCCCTGCAATTGGCTGGCGGCCGCAAGCCCTGCAATTGGCTGGCGGCCGCAAGCCCTGTAATTGGCTGGCAGCCAGAGTGCGCTGCTTACAATGCAGCCGGGACCAGATGGCTGCTTTGTCCCGGCTACATGCCAGCCGCTGATCGAGATGTGTCCCATGCGGGACACATCGCTACACATTGCCGCCGCTGCTCCAGCGCTGGGATGCCATACTGCATCACTGCATCCCAGCGCTGGTGCATTCTCTTCTGCGGCTAAAATGACGTGGGGCCGGGAAGTGGCGGTATGTCATACCGCCATATACCGCCCCACTTCGACCACTGTACTACAGTAAAACAAGAAATTCTTAAATTCAGGATTTCCAAAGCCCCCCCTCCCCATCTTTAGTGGTGTGTACAGCCATGGCCAAACATTTTGAGAATGACACAAGTATTGGTTTTCACAAAGTTGCAGCTTCAGTGTTTTTATGCCTTTTTGTCAGATGTTACTATGGTATACTGAAGTAAAATTACAAGCATTTCATAAGTGTCAAAGGTTTTTATTGACAATTACAATAAGTTTATGCAAAGAGTCAATATTTGCAGTGTTGACCCTTCATGTTCAAGACCTCTGCAATTCGCCCTGGCATGCTGTCAATCAAATTCTGGGCCACAAACTGACTGATGGCCGTCCATTCTTGCCTAATCAACGCTTGGAGTTTGTCAGAATTTGTGGGTTTTTGTTTGTTCACCGCCTCCTGAGGATTGACCACAAGTTCTCAATGGGATTAAAGTCTGGGGAATTTCCAGGCCATGGATCCAAAATTTTTATGTTTTGTTCCCCAAGCCACTTAGTTATCACTTTTGCCTTATGGCAAGGTGCTCCATCATGCTGGAAAAGGCATTGTTCATCACCAAACTGTTCTTGGATGTTTGGGAGAAGTTTCTCTTGGAGGATGTTTTGGGTACCATTCTTTATTCATGGCTGTGTTCTTAGGCAAAATTGTGAGTGAGCCCACTCCTTTGGCTGAGAAGCAACCCCACACTTGAATGGTCTCAGGATGCTTTACTGTTGGCATGACACAGGACTGATGGTAGCGCTCACCTTTCCTTCTCCAGACAAGCGTTTTTCCAGATGCCTTAAAAAATCTTAAAGGGGATTCATCAGAGAAAATAACTTTACCCAGTCCTCAGCAGTCCAATCCCTGTACCTTTTGCAGAAAATCAGTCTGTCCGTGATTTTTTCCTGGAGAGAAGTGGTTTCTTTGCTGCCCTTCTTGACACCAGGCCATCCTCCAAAAGTCTTCGCCTCACTGTGTGTGAAGATGCACTCACACCTGCCTGCTGCCATTCCTGAGCAAGCTCTGCACTGGTGGTTCCCCGATCCCACAGCTGAATCAACTTTAGGAGACGGTCCTGGCACTTACTGGACATCCTTGGGCCCCCTGAAACCTTCTTCACAACTATTGAACCTCTCTCCTTGATGTTCTTGATGATCCGATAAATGGTTGATTTAGGTGCAATCTTACTAGCAGCTATATCCTTGCCTGTGAAGCCCTTTTTGTGCAAAGCAATGATGACTGCACGTGTTTCTTTGCAGGTAACCATGGTTAACAGAGGAAGAACAATGATTTCAAACTCTACCCTCCTTTCAAAGCATCCAGTCTGTTATTCTAACTAAATCAGCATAAGAGTCCTCATCAAAACTCTCACCTGCATTAACGAGAGAATCACTGATATGATGTCAGCTGGTCTTTTTGTGGCAGGGCTGAAATGCAGTGGAAATACAGAAGTATGGTATAACATACCTTTTGATTATATAGTTGGACAGTGTCCAATGCACCAAACAGCAAAAGCTTTGGAGCTCCCAGCATGCATTGGTCCTCCCCCTAGCTCCACGGCCCCAGTGGTCTCCCACCTGCACTGAAGACCACCCGGGCACCGATCCATCGAGCCACCAAGTGTCTTTATTTGACTTAGACAATAGCGGGACACCGCATTGTCCACCCAAGCCAGTCCCATCCACACCCACCTACCGTTTTCCTTGTGGTCAGTAAGCCCAGCCACAGGCCATACACGCCTTACCCACTCAGGGGGAGGCCAATAGTCAAGCTCCATATTTTCATGCATGCGATTTAGAAATGTCCTACACAATAAAGTATCTATTTTTTATCCTTTACATACACCTGATTCTCATTCATTCACCGGGAGGGTTAGTGCACTGGATACATTGTGTTTTGTGTTCCCCTATATACCCTGCCCCCAGCCACAGGCATTCAGCTCGTAACTAAGCCTTGCGGCAAGAGAGAGTGAAGAAGGAAGTGTCATGTACACAGGAAACACTCAACAAGCGAAGAGAGAATCTTTGACAAAAAAGCTTAGGAACAGATCCCATCTGGAGGCCAGGTGCGTCAGGGTGGGCGCCCTGTGGACCTCGAAGAAAAATAATCAAAAGGTATGTTATACCATAATTCTGTTTTTCTTCTTCGGGATCCACAGGAATTACCTTGAGACGTCCTAAAGCAGTTCCCTTAAGGGTGGGGACACTCCTCAGCAGATAGGAGAATCCGCCACCCAAAGGAAGCATCCTGGGAGGCATACGTATTAAAAGCATAGTAGAACTTTATGATTGTACTCACGGAAGATCAGGTGGCTGCCTTGCAGAGCTGTTCAGCAGAGGCACCCTGTCTTACCACCCACAATGGTCCCATGGACTGAGTGGCATGTGCCGTCCCCTTGTTAGGAACAGGGGGATCAGCCTATGTATTGGCCATACAGAGCCAGTGAGCCAAGTCTGTTTGATTGCTGGCCAACCTCTTGTGAAAACCATATAACACAGAGAGAATCCGATTCCCTGATGGAGCTGGTCTGCTCCCTGTAGATACGACGAGCTCGAACCATATCCAGGGATGCTTCACCTGTAGACAGGTCTGAAGACTTAAAGGTCGGGACTACCATTTCCTCATTTATACGAGAATGGGAAACAACCCTTGGGAGGTAGCCCGCCTTGGTACGGAGGACAGCTCTATTTTGAAGAAACACCAAATATGGAGAGTGACATGACAGTGCTGCCAAGTCATTCTGCGAGCTGAAGAGATGGCCAGGAGAAAATACATCTTCAATGTCCGCCATCCCACATCCACCTTATTCAAGGGTTCAAAGGGATGTGACTGTAGTGCCCTGAGAACCAAAGACAAATCCCACGGTGCCACCGGTGGGAGAAATGGAGGTTGCAGTCACAGAACACCCTGTAAGAATGTTCTAACATCCGGCAGAGGAGCATTTTGCGCTGAAACCAAAACAGTCAAAGCCAAAACCTGGACTCTCAAGGTAGCCAGACGAAGACCTAAGTTAAATTCAGCATGGAAAAAACCAAGTACTTTTGATACCCTGAACATCTTTTGGTCATATTTCCTATGGGCACACCAAAGAAAAAATAACTGCCAAACCCTGTGATATCAGAAGCAGGCTTCCTTGCCCTCAGCATAATCTTTGTCACTGAAAGAGAAAACCCCTTGGCTTTTAAGACGGAAGGCTCAAAAGCCATGCCGTCAAAGCCAGCTGAGGTAAACTCTGGTATAGGCAGGGATGTATTAGCAGAAGCTGCCATAGAAGCAGTGGAAATGGACTGTCTACGGATAGACGAATCATATCTGAGAACCAATGCCACCTGGCCCAGGCAGGGGCTATTAGTCTGATCCTGCTACACTCCTGCTTGAATTTTCTGATGACTGTTGAGAGGGAGATTTGGAGGAAACAGGTATGCCAACCTGAAGTTCCATCTTGCCACCAGAGTGTCCACGAAGGCGGCTGAGAGGTACCTTGTCCTGGACCCATACCTGGAGACCCTGTGGTTGTGACGTGATGCCATGAGGTCTACATCTCCACCTATCCAACAGGAGTTGACACACCTCCAGATGAAGAGCCTATTCTCCGGCGTGTATGTCCTGGCGACCTAGGAAGTCCGCTTCCCAGTTGAGAACACCTGGGAAGAATATTGCCGAGACCAGTGGAAGATAGTATTCTATCCACAGCAGAAACCTTGCCACTTCTTCCATGGCTGCCAGACTTTGTGTGCCTCCTTGATCATGTAGGCAACTGCTGTCGCACTGTCAGACTGAACCTGGACAGGTCTGCCCCTGTCCAGTATGAGTGCCTTGAGCACTGCCCGAAATTCTAATATATATATTGGTAGGTGACTTTCCTGTATATATAAAGTAGAGCAAGATGTGAGTCCGCACTAGTGATGAGATATACATTATAGGCAATCACTTTTGAAAAATTCATAAATCATCATAAACCAACATAATGGTCTATATCAGACAATAAATTCCGGATGACTCTAGGTTGGTGCTGTACACATCCAAAGAAATTTTTGCAGAGAGCAAAAATGAGAGAAAAGACAAATATGCCTTTGTTGGGGCACTCTTGAACAAAATTAGATATTACAATCTAAGAGATAAAGATATGATTGATATATGTAAATCTTACCATTTAATTTAGAACCTTTTAAAGGAAATTCTCCCCAAAGGGTAGAGTGTAATTCACAAAATATACATAAATGGGGGGGTTAAACCAATCAGGGTCAAATGGTAATTATGCTCCTTCCATTCAGGATCAAATAGTAGTAAATAATATGCTCCTTTTGAAGTGAGTAAATTTACACCTCCATGTATGGTTAGAGACCCAAGAATCTAGTTAAGATGGCAAGATAGGTCACTTCTTGTTCAAAATTGAAACAGAAGTATATTATTATACTACAACATATCATAAAGGCAGAGCCGTAACTAGACTTTTTGGTGCCATGGGCCAGAAAGAGCATTGGCGCCCCCCTAATTTTTCAAAGGGACATAATGCACCCAAAAAAGGGCCATGGCTTCTGGGGGAACGGCCAGGGAAGAGATAGGAGAGGCCAGGCGATGCTGGGGATAAAATAAGAGGAAGCTACAAGCAAGAATGATAATAAACAGAAATTTGACAGGCCCAAACAGTGCCCCCTGACCTGTGGTGCCCTGTGCGATGGCACCGGCCGCACTACCCTAGCTATGGCCCTGCATAAAGGAAACAGGTTTATTCAATCAAAATCAATAGTAGCATAAGAATTCTCTCTCAGGTGAGTGAATTATCATATCCATGTGTAGTTACCCATCAATAATAAAATTGGCGACAGAGAAGTTTTTTTTACCAAATGTGTTCAAAGTTCATAGGGGAGCATAGTTTACTACAACCTATGAAAGGTTATATGGGGCAAAAATATTAATATGCTTGATCTCTATTCCTAATCCGCACGTTCAAAATAACGGCTGATCAGGTAAGACACATATAATAATCAAAGATAGCACTAATCATGCTTATATATAGTAGAACATTTTCAAGCATGAATATCATCTGCTAATTCTATCCGCATACTGCAACCAAAAGGTCTGAATCTCAATACTCAATGCAAATGACAGTATTTGAACTGACAAGTTTTATCAACAAGTATCTATTCACAGTTGGTCATCAGAAACAGTCAAGTGGTGTTATATACCAAAAATAATGGACATAGATCACCTATCAACCGTTCTGGTACATATGAAATATCAGAAGATGAACTAGTATTATACATAACAATATATTGAATACAACAGATGGGCGGTGGGCGCTCTCAGGATATTACTAACACTAACTACACCACTAGCAGCTTACTCTTAGAGGTGTTCCAACCTCCTAAGTTTAGTGGTAGTGTCGGGGGAAGGGTAAGCGCTCTGTGATGTAGACTGCCGTACTAGTTGTTCCCTATTCTGTACAATACTTAGTAAATGTATCTGGAAATGGATGTTTGTGAAGTTTTATGTGACAGCTATATCCTAACTTTTGAGCCAGTCCAATACCTCGGTCCAACCGGTCAGCAATAACTGTGGGCAGAATCTTCCCTATGAGTTGATCGTTAGTGTGCAAAGTCAGTGGTGACAAAAGAAACTGTTCAATAGTCAGTAGCGAAATACCAGTATGTCTGCTGGGCAAAAACTGTGGGCAGTGTTTTCATTAAAAAGACTTGCAATAAACTCCTAATCCCGTATTCTGCTCCCGTTACTCCTTATTTGTTGCATGTGCAGTGGTGAGCACCTTCTCTCTCTTCCAAAATTTTGTCATATACATTCCTGACACAGCCGGAGCCAGTACATTATTAGCGTATGCCACCCCACTCATATCCACCTCACTCACATCCACGAGGAGAGGAGCCGGTTACCAGGAGAGACCAGCAGAAGCCTTTTAGGGTAAGTACCATCCAAACTACCCTTATCTGCAACACCAGTGTCCACAATATCCTGATACCGCACTCATTGTTTTGAGGTACCTGAGGTGGAATGGAAGAGAGAGAAGGTGCTCACCACTGCACATGCAACAAATAAGGAGTAACGGGAGCAGAATACGGGATTAGGAGTTTATTGCAAGTCTTTTTAATGAAAACACTGCCCACAGTTATTGCCCAGCAGACATACTGGTATTTTGCTATTGAGTATTGAACAGTTTCTTTTGTCACCACTGACTTTGCACACTAACGATCAACTCATAGGGAAGATTCTGCCCACAGTTATTGCTGACCGGTTGGACCGAGGTATTGGACTGGCTCAAAAGTTAGGATATAGCTGTCACATAAAACTTCACAAACAATTATAACATCCATTTCCAGATACATCTACTAAGTATTGTACAGAATAGGGAACAACTAGTACGGCAGTCTACATAACAATATATTGGACTGTGTTGAATAAGTGAGGATGCATGAAAGAAAAAACTGCTGAAGTAAGGCCTGGGATGGATAAACGTGGAGTCACTTCTGCCTTCTCCCGTGTCTCAATCCAACAGGGGATGAGAAAGTGCAACGTTAAACCCAGGAGAAACAACAGACAGCTCTTCAGCTGTCTGAGAATGTAGCTGCGTCTCTCCTGTTACCTGTATGGCATTGCAGTTAGAGTCACACACTAGGAACTCAGATGAGAGAGCACATGAGAGTGATAAAGTACCTCATTGGTATGGTCCATGGACCGAGGGCTGCAGAGTGGTGTGTCAGAGATCAGAATGCTGTGTGCAATGATGGAAGGATGCACGTTTCACCGGGAAGGCTTGGTCACCTGATCACCGGAGTATGCTCATGCTTCTTGTCTTTTACATGACCTCTGCCCAATCAAGGGGCTGTGTTCTAGAGTGGCTGTAAGGTCAGCCAATCACTGGAGGACATTGAATAACCAATCCAAATAAGTGCTGATACAGAGGGGTGTGTTCGGACTAGGTAAATTACCATAAGTAAACAAACTAAAATGTTTTGGTTTCAGGCCATATGAGACCAAATAAGAGTAACTAATGATCAATACATGTTCAAATGGGAAAAAGCGAACTGTATTCACAAGCTTAAAATTTGATATCAGGTGAATAAATATCAAGTTGGTGATAAATAAAAGGAACATCGGCTAATGAAATCTGAGGATACACGGAGAATAAAAGATATAGGTATCAGAATATATCTACAAATGGGGTAACCACAGATCCAAAATGGCACCTAGGTGGAAATCTGGATAAGGAAACAATGTGGAGGAAAGTAGTAAATGAAATGGATAGGGATAAACTAAAAATAGAAAATAAATGATATATGACTGAAAAAACATAAGATCAGCGAGGAAAAATAATTGATTGTTAAAATGGAACATAATTGACTAACCTAAGAGAAAAGAGTAGAAATTTCATCTTTATATATCAAAAGAATGTAAAGAAAAAAGGGGGAAGAAAAATGGAATGAGTGAAATAGAAAGGGGAAAAGAACTGCATGAAATATTGTGTGGCAAGAAGGGAAGCAGAAGCATGAAAAATACATCTAAAAGACTAACCAATAGTATGTGTAGATAGGCCGCCGATCCTAATGTATTCTGTGCTAGTGTGTGGCATTCATGCATGGGTGCCTGTGTGCAAAAGGTGTCGCTAATCCATGTATAAATATACTAAGTGGGAGAAAGCCAATTTGGTGTTATGATATAATAATAGGGTGTGGTAATTATACAACATAAGAAAGTGGGCAAAAGCGGTGGCTCGGAATGGAGAATGAAAATAAGTTGTGCATGAAGCACCAGTGTCTCATTTTATTAGAATTGAATGTGTGTGTGCATGGCCAGCACTAAGGCTGTGTGTCACACAAGTGATGGTGATGTGTAAACTAACAAGTGTTCAAAGGTGAAAAGAGAACTTGAAACACAAAAAAATTGTAATTAGGAGATAAGAAGAAACAGGAATAGATCTAGGAAATATATGAGGAAAAGAGCAGGTAAACAGAAACAAGAAATATATAGTAAAGCAGGAGAAGTGGTGTATCAGTGTGTGTAAAGTGTCCTACATAAATACGTGTGAGAGAACCATAAATATAAGAACAGGGCATAATAAATTGTGAAAAACTAATAATGGTGTGCCGACATGATACTATGTATAATCCTGGAAATCAAATGCATACAGGGAAATAATCTTGATATAAAAATAGAATGAGAAATAAGAAATAATAATTTAGAAGATAGAAAATAATAAAAATAAATTATTATAGGAGGTTCAAAAAAGTTATAAATAAAAAAATGAAAAATTATATATTATTGAAATATAAGTGTAACTAAAGCTATGAAGTATTGAATACAAGAAATAGACAAGTGAAAAATGAGAAGTATGTATGAGTAATGGTAAAGATCATAAGTGATGAATTGTTAGTTAATCTGTAAGAAATACACTATAGTTAATGTTTTCATTCAGACCTCCAGGCATCAGTGTTCCTAATCAAAAGATCCATTTGCTTTCTTTCATTTGGAGGGCCTTGTTCAGATCACCCCCTCTTAGATCTAGTTTTACTTTTTCTAGGCAGAACACCTTGGAGATCTTGTACCAATCCAGAGTGTTTGTAATGAAAATGTTTCACCACTGTAGTGAGCTGTTTCATCTTTCTAATATCAGTTTCAACATTTCGTATGTTGCCTAGGTGTTCCAGAATTCTGATTTTCATCATCCTTGATGTCATGCCAAAGTATTTTCTCTCAGAGGTACAGGTGATGCAATAAATTACATTCGTAGTTCTGCAGTTATAGAACTCCTTGATTTTGGTTTCTTGACCAAATTTGTCTGTGATCATGTCAATGTTCAGTATGTGTAAACATACTTTGCAGGCACCACACGAATGGCTGCCAACAATGGAAGGTGTTTTCTTGGGGTTCAAGGTAATATGGTAATTGATCTCTAAGGTTGGGTGCCCTACGCCAACTCATGTTAACTTCATTTTCCAAACTGTTGGCTAGATTAGCATCCATTAATAAGATGTGCCAGTGTTTCTATACTGAGTCCTTAGCCTCTTTCCAACTGTTGCAAAAATACCCTATGAACCTGACAGCATTGGTATTTTCTTTTTGGGGTTTCTCACCAAAGATAAGGATTTCTCTTTTTGTTCTTGAGTCTTCATATTTAGCTTTTTTTTATTAGTCTTGATGTACCCTCTTTCGGTAAGTTCTTTACTCTGGGTCTCGAATAAACAGTTCCGTTGCAATCTCAGGAATTCCCCTTTCGGGATGTTTTTTACAGTTGGAGGAAAATGAGAGCCGTTGTTATGGAGTAAACTATCCGTAGATGTCTCCTTCCTGTAAATCTCTGTGCAGATTTTGTTATTCTCTCCTCTGAAAATCCTGAGATCCAAAAATGCAATACTGGTACTGCTGCTGTTGCATGTAAGTTTCAGATTTATGTCATTATTATTCAGGTGTTTGACAAAATTGTCAAGTTCATTCTGTGATCCATCCTAAATCATCAGGATGTCATCAATATAATGCATCCAAATAATAATATGTTGGGTATGGGTATCATTGCAGTCTTGGAACACGTGTTCCTTCTCCCACCACTCTAAGAAGAGGTTAGTGTATGTGGGTGCACAAGGCACCCCCATCGCAGTACCTCTTGTCTGGATGTGGAAGCGATTATTAAAGACAAAATAGTTGTGATGTAAGACAAAATCCAGGAGTTCTAAAATTAATTCCTGGAAGTCCCCTAATCTTTCCATAATGAGGAAGTATCTGACTGCTTGAATGCCTAAATTGTGAATGATAGACGTGTAGAGGGATTCTACGTCAAGACTAATAAGAAGAGGAGTATTGTCAAAGGTTATATCATGTAGTTTTCTCAGAATATCAGTTGTGTCTTTGGTGTAAGATGGGAGGCTAAGGATATGTTTGTCTTAAATGGATGTCAAGGAAACAACTGGCTTTCCCAAAATTCTAATATTTATTGGCAAGTGACTTTTCTGTATCACCTTGAAAGGTGCGATGACCTGTCACTGCTCTCCATGCACGTAGACCTGTGTCTGTGGTGAAGAGTATCCACTCCAGTATCCATAGTGGATGACCCTTGTTCAAATTAGTCATCTCCAGCCACCAGGCTAGGGAGAGGCAAACCTCTGGTAAGATGCAACCCATCTAGGATTTTGTCCGAAGATACAGACCATCCCACTGGTCCAGGATCCCCAGCTGCAGGGACCTGGAGTGGGACTGGGCATAAGTCACCATGTCGAATGTGGTTACCATAGAGCCCAGCATCTGCATAGCCAAGTGAACTGTCACTGTTTGATTGCAAAGTAGATGTGTGCACACGAGTCTGTAATGCTATAATCTTGCCAAGTGCACCATCTGCTGAGTTGGAAAAAGTGACAACTTATTTTCCCATTTGACTACCCAGCCGTGCTCCTGCAAACAGGCAATGGTCATCTTTAGATGCCATTGCAACCTCTCTTGAGATCAGGAGGTCGTCTAGATATGGAAGTATTCTGACTTCTGCAATGAACTGTCATGTCTGCCATTATCTTGGTAAACACCCAAAGGGCTGTGGCTAGACTGAAGGGTAGAGCCTGAACTTTGTAATTTTGCTAATCTACAGCCAACCTGAGAAAGACTTGGTGGGATCTTGCAATCAGGAGATACCGATATGCATCCTGTATCTCCAATGAGACTACGAGGTCTCCAGGCTCCATTGCCAGCCCAATTGACCGTAGAGTGGAATTTGGACACCTTGATGAATCTGTTACCTTAGATTCAGTATAGGGCGGTGTGACCCATTGGGTTTTTGATTCAAAAACAAAATACCAATAACCACCCCCTCCCTGTTGTGTCACAGGGACTATAACTCCTGACCCAGGAGGGCCCCAACAGACTCCTGGTAGGCCGAGGCTCTGACCGGGTCTACAGGAAGGGTTGTGCCCACAACCTCTGAGGAGGATGCCTCCAGAACGAGATGGCATAACCCAGAGAGCCAGCTCTCACACCCAGGCATCTGTGGTACCAGTAACAAATAATTCACAATGAAATGAGCGCGCCAATACAATGGTGCTGCAGGAAATGCTTGGGTGGCCACTTACACCGTATTAACATCAATAAACACAGTACTTGCAGTTCCCGCGCTCCTCTGGGATAGGTATCAAATTTTGAAAAGTTAATAAATGAGAAAGATTTCCCTGGAATGGGTTCCTATAATGTTCCTTTTCACCGTCTTTCTTATATTCAAACGATTCAAATAGTAAATATGCCAAAGTTCCTCAAAAAAATGAAAAGTAGTATATAGTGAAGTACAGTTTATTCAAAACATAAAAACATCCATAAAACACATAAAGGTAGCAGTGTACCAGATATATTGGGGTGTAGGACAGCTCACACCCAAAATAGCATGTACAGGGATATAAAGTCACTTCCCGGGATGGGTTCGTGTGGTCTCCCTGATGTCTACACTGCGTTGGTTCGTCCTCTGACCCCTACTCCTGGTGCTCTCAATGCCGCTCCTCCCTCACCAAAGCGTTTCTGCTCATATAGAGCCTTTCTCAAGGTGTATATTTACTACCATATACTACTTCCTTAAATACCCTAAGGTGTTTTCCCATTGGTCATTCTCTCAAATGTCCTATTATACTTCCATAGGGGCACAGTAACCAGCTACAGTCCAACCATGTCTCACTTCTAAAATGTACTACATCATCCTCCCAATCTGTGCTGTATAATTGCCAAAAAAGATAATAAGGATATAAATTAGCGGTGTGCGTTCCATTTGCTGGAACGCATACCGCTTCCGGTGGGCTTCCTGTTACACTTGTCAGAGGTGATGTATACTGACATCATCTCCGCATCTGCTGAACCACCTCCAAGGCCGTCAGCCATCCTGCGCGTGCGTTCCATTCAATGGAACGCACTCCGCTTCTGGTCACGATACCCGGAAGTGACGCTGCATCAGCTCCGCTGGTACTGTTCTACTCAGCTTCAGATCATGTTTGCGTTCCAGCTAGTGGAACGCACAGAGCTTCTGGTCCACCATCTTCAATTTATTTTAACCTATAATGTGCAAATAACTTCCAATATATATACACACACACAGAATATATTACCCTCTTGCAATAAATATCTTAGAATGATTCCTAAAATACAGCATAAGAAATGGGGTAAAAATATGATATGATAAAAGACCATGTTAAAATATACATAAACATTAAAAATACATTATAAAAACCATTTTAATTCAAACTCGACATTAAGCCGATTAGCTGTTAAAGATCCCATTTTATGAATCCACTTAATTTTTGTCTGGGCCAAATTCTGATCTACCTTGTTTTTCCGCTAATGTTTTTGGACTGTTTGGATACCCATAACATATTTCAGGGATTTGCAACATTTATTATAACTTTATAAAAAATGTTTAGATAATGAGTGATTTACAATGCGATTCTTTATGTTGCGCAAGTGTTCAGCCCACCTGTCTTTCAAAGATCTAGAAGTGCGGCCTATACATTGTAGGTAACATTCACACTCTATTAGATAAATTCAGTTTTTTGTGTGGCATGTTATGAAGTCTTTAATGTCATACGTAAGATTAGTATTCGTAGACTTGAAATTTACCATCTTATTTGCTTGTGTGTTATGACTCCTGCACATTAAACACATGCCACATCTATGAAAGCCTACTGTTTTTATTCTTCCTGATTTTTTGGGAGGGATCGCACTTTTTACTAATTTATCTCTCAAATTATTAGCCTTCCTATATATAAACTGAGATAATGGTTTTTAACATATTAATTTCCTTGACTTGACTTTCTATATTGAGAATGGCAGTCTTAAAACTAAATCTTATTTTAAACCTACTGATAGTAATTCTTACCTATCCACTAAAAGCAATCATCATCCGGTATAGATAAAAAATGTACCCAAAGGGCAAATGAGGAGGATTCGTCGGAATTGTACAGACGTTACAGTATTTGAAGAACTAGCCGGCAACCTCAAAAATACATTTTTATCTAAAGGATACCAGGAAGACTGTTTAAATACATATATTACGGACCTAATGGAGATTGATAGAACTAGCCTACTAGAATCTAAAAAAGTAGTAAATAAAGAAGAAATTAGTTTACCTTTTATAACTACATATAGTAAACAATCTAAAGAAGTGGAAAAAGTGGTGAGGAAACATTGGCATTTACTGAATAGAGATCCTATGTTAAAAACCATTATCCCTATGAAACCTCAGTTTATATATAGGAAGGCTAATAATTTGATAGATAAATTAGTAAAAAGTGCGATCCCTCCCCAAAAAATCAGGAAGAATAAAAACAGTAGGCTTTCATAGATGTGGCATGTGTTTAATGTGCAGGAGTCATAACACACAAGCAAGTAAGATGGTAAATTTCAAGTCTACGAATACTAATCTTACGTATGACATTAAAGACTTCATAACATGCCACACAAAAAACTGAATTTATCTAATAGAGTGTGAATGTTGCCTACAATATATAGGCCGCATTTCTAGATCTTTGAAAGACAGGTGGGCTGAACACTTGCGCAACATAAAGAATGGCATTGTAAATCACTCATTATCTAAACATTTTTTAGAAAGTCATAATAAATGTTGCAAATCCCTGAAATATGTTATGGGTATCCAAACAGTCCAAAAACATTAGCGGAAAAACAAGGTGGATCAGAATTTGGCCCAGACAGAAATTAAGTGGATTCATAAAATGGGATCTTTAACACCTAATGGGCTTAATGTCGAGTTTGAATTAAAATGGTTTTTATAATGTATTTTTAATGTTTATGTATATTTTAACATGGTCTTTTATCATATCATATTTTTACCCCATTTCTTATGCTGTATTTTAGGAATTATTTTAAGATATTTATTGCAAGAGTCAGGGGCAGAACTATGGGAAACAATGGAGGCGCCTGCCGCCGGGCGGCAGCATTGAAGGGGCAACTCCTCCTTTGCCCACAATATATTCACCCCACTTAAGGGCTATTTTATATGAGTGTTTTTGTGTATATGTAATAGATTAGATAGATATGCACCATATTTATTTTTAGGGGTGAGCGGGTTCGGATTTCTGAAATCCGAACCCCCCCGAGCCCCCCCGATCCGAGTCCGATCTGAATCAGGCTCGACTTTTCCCGCCTGACTCGGATCTGAAATCGAGGCAAAACGTCATCATCCCGCCTTCCGAGTCTCGCGGGTTTTGGATCCTATATAAGGTACCCACGTCGGCGCCATTTTCTCACTCGGCTGTGGACAGTGAAGAGGGAGGGTGGGAGTTAGGGCTGTGTAGTGTAGTGTAGTGTAGTGCTGCTGTTGTCCACTACTTCAAAGTCCATAGGGGCTGGCTGTGTTGTGCTGTGCTGCTGTTGTTAATAGGGGCTGTGTCCACTACTTCAAAGTCCATAGGGGCTGGCTGGACTGTGTTGTGCAGTCAGTTCTCCATAGGGGCTGTGTCCACTCCAAAGTCCTGTGCAGTGTCCCAGTCCTAAAGGAGTGCTGCAGTGTTGTCCAGGGGGTGCTCTGTCCATCAGGGGTGCTCCCCCCAAGTGCTAAAAAAATAATATATTTTCTGTGTTTGTGAATTGTGTGCGCAGTAGCCGCACGTGCATCAACAAAGTAGTGCCAAGCGTGCGCCTGTGTCATAAGTAAAGGGCCGGCTGGCTTGACCGTTAAGGGTGCTGTAACCCCCGAAAGTACACTCCAGTCCAAACCAAAAAAAAAATTATTTTCTGTGTTTGTGAATTGTGTGCGCAGTAGCCGCACGTGCATCAACAAAGTAGTGCCAAGCGTGCGCCTGTGTCATAAGTAAAGGGCCGGCTGGCTTGACCGTTAAAGGGTGCTGTAACCCCCGAAAGTACACTCCAGTCCAAACCAAAAAAAAATTATTTTCTGTGTTTGTGAATTGTGTGCGCAGTAGCCGCACGTGCATCAACAAAGTAGTGCCAAGCGTGCGCCTGTGTC
Organism: Taudactylus pleione; assembly: GCA_031769625.1. NCBI lineage: Eukaryota > Metazoa > Chordata > Amphibia > Anura > Myobatrachidae > Taudactylus > Taudactylus pleione. The sequence continues at coordinate 5,248,511 of JAUIMM010000535.1, forward strand.
ATAAGTAAAGGGCCGGCTGGCTTGACCGTTAAAGGGTGCTGTAACCCCCGAAAGTACACTCCAGTCCAAACCAAAAAAAAATTATTTTCTGTGTTTGTGAATTGTGTGCGCAGTAGCCGCACGTGCATCAACAAAGTAGTGCCAAGCGTGCGCCTGTGTCATAAGTAAAGGGCCGGCTGGCTTGACCGTTAAAGGGTGCTGTAACCCCCGAAAGTACACTCCAGTCCAAACCAAAAAAAAATTATTTTCTGTGTTTGTGAATTGTGTGCGCAGTAGCCGCACGTGCATCAACAAAGTAGTGCCAAGCGTGCGCCTGTGTCATAAGTAAAGGGCCGGCTGGCTTGACCATTAAGGGTGCTGTAACCCCCGAAAGTACACTCCAGTCCAAACCAAAAAAAAATTATTTTCTGTGTTTGTGAATTGTGTGCGCAGTAGCCGCACGTGCATCAACAAAGTAGTGCCAAGCGTGCGCCTGTGTCATAAGTAAAGGGCCGGCTGGCTTGACCGTTAAAGGGTGCTGTAACCCCCGAAAGTACACTCCAGTCCAAACCAAAAAAAAAATTATTTTCTGTGTTTGTGAATTGTGTGCGCAGTAGCCGCATGTGCATCAACAAAGTAGTGCCAAGCGTGCGCCTGTGTCATAAGTAAAGGGCCGGCTGGCTTGACCGTTAAGGGTGCTGTAACCCCCGAAAGTACACTCCAGTCCAAACCAAAAAAAAAATTATTTTCTGTGTTTGTGAATTGTGTGCGCAGTAGCCGCACGTGCATCAACAAAGTAGTGCCAAGCGTGCGCCTGTGTCATAAGTAAAGGGCCGGCTGGCTTGACCGTTAAAGGGTGCTGTAACCCACAAAGTACACTCCAGTCCAAACCAAAAAAAAAATTATTTTCTGTGTTTAGCCGCACGTATATATCAAATCGATATAACATAAATGGAGGACCAAACTTTCTCCGATAAAAATAAAATAGAGAAAGATCAAGAACCACTTCCTCCTAGTGCTGAAGCTGCTGCCACTAGTCATGACATAGACGATAACATGCCATCAACGTCGTCTGCCAAGGCCGATGCCCAATGTCATAGTAGAGGGCACATACAATCCCAAATGGCAAAGTTCAGGAAAATGACCTTGAAAAAGACATTTAAATCAGCTGAAGAGAAACGTAAACTTGCCAATATGCCATTTACGACATGGAGTGGCAAGGAACGGCTAAGGTCGATCCCTAGTATGTTCATGACTAGTGGTTCAGCTTCACATGACGATGGAAGCCCTCCTCCCACTAAAAAAATCAAAAGAGTTAAGCTGGCAAAAGCACAGCGAAGAACTGTGCTTTCTAAGAAGATATCACAAATCCCCAAGGAGAGTCCAAGTGTGGTGGTGGTTGCGATGCCTGACCTTCCCAGCACTGGACGGGAAGAGGTGGCTCTTTCCACCATTTGCACGCCCCCTGCAAGTGCTGAAAGGAGCACCCACAGTCCACTTGCTGATATGCAAATTGAAGATGTCACTGTTGAAGTACAACAGGATGAGGATACTGGTGTAGCTGGCGCTGAGGAGGAAGTTGGCGAGGAGGATTCTGATGGTGATGTGGTTTGTTTAAATCAGGCTCCGGGGGAGACAGTTGTTGTCCGTGGGATGAAAAAGCCCATCACGGTCATGCCTGGGCAGAAGACCAAACATTCCACCTCTTTGGTCTGGCAATATTTCTATCCAAATCCGGACAACAACCGTCTTGCCATATGTACCATATGTAAAGGTGAAATAAGTAGGGGTAGGGACGTCAACCACCTAGGAACATCCTCCCTTATACGGCACCTGCAGCGCGTTCATAAAAAGTTACTGTCAAGTTCAGAAACTTTGGCTAAGACCGTAAGCAGTCCAGGGACACCTAAATCCCGTTGTCCTGTTGTATCCAAGCGCCTGCAAACCACACCGTCAACTCCCTCCTCGTCAATTTCCTCCTTAGTCAGGATCGGAAGTAGTCCTGCAGGCCATGTCACTGGCATGACTGACTCTCCTATCCGGGATTCCTCTGGAGGATCCTGCATTGCTACGCCTACTGCTGCCGCTGCTGCTGTTGCTGCTGCTGGGAGTCGTTCATCATCCCAGAGAGGAAGTAGGAACACCACTACTTTTACTAAACAATTGACCCTCCAACAGTCCTTAGCGAGGAGGATGAAGTACGACAGCAGTCATCCTGAAGCAAAACGTATAACTGAGGCCTTGACTGCTATGTTGGTGTTTTATACGTGCGTCCGGTATCCGCCATTAGTGCAGTGGGATTTAGACAATTGATGGAGGTAGTGTGTCCCCGGTTCCAAATCCCGTCTAGATTCCACTTCACTAGGCAGGCGATACCGAGACTGTACAGAAACGTCAGAAAAAGTGTCCTCAGTGTCCTGAAAAATGCCGTTGTACACAATGTCCACTTAACCACGGACATGTGGACAAGTGGAACAGGGCAGATTAAGGACTATATGACTGTGACAGCCCACTGGGTAGATGTATCACCTTACGCAGCAACAGCAGCAGCGTCACCAGTAGCAGCATCTCAGAAATGCCAGCTCGTTACAAGGCAGGCTACGCTGTGTATCACCGGTTTCAGTAAGAGGCACACCGCCGACAACCTCTTAGAGAAACTGAGGGAAATCATCGCCCAGTGGCTTACCCCACTTAGACTCTCCTGGGGATTTGTGATATCTGACAACGCCACCAATATTGTGCGGGCATTACATCTGGGCAAATTCCAGCACGTCCCATGTTTTGCTCACACAATAAACTTGGTGGTGCAGAATTTTCTGAAAAGCGACAGGGGCGTGCAGGAGACGCTTTGGGTGGCCCGAAAAATTTCTGGCCACTTTCGCCATTCAGCGACTGCGTGCCGAAGACTGGAGCGCCAGCAAACACTCTTGAACCTGCCCCGCCATCACCTGAAGCAAGAGGTTGTGACGCGGTGGAACTCAACCCTCTATATGCTTCAGAGGATGGAGGAGCAGCAAAAGGCCATACAAGCCTATACATCCACCTATGACATAGGCAAAGGAGGGGGTATGCACCTGACTCAAGCGCAGTGGAGAATGATTTCCGTGTTGTGCAAGGTTCTCCAGCCCTTCGAACTTGCCACACGTGAAGTCAGTTCAGACACTGCCAGCTTGAGTCAGGTCATTCCCCTCATCAGGCTTTTGCAGAAGCAGCTGGAGAAAGTGAAGGAGGAGCTAAGACGGAGCGATTCCGCTCGGCATGTGGGACTTGTGGATGAAGCCCTTCATTCGCTTTGCCAGGATTCCAGGGTGGTCAATCTGTTGAAATCAGACCACTACGTTTTGGCCACCGTGCTCGATCCTAGGTTTAAAGCCTATGTGGTGTCTCTCTTTCCGGCCGACACAAGCCTGCAGAGGTGCAAAGACCTGCTGGTGAACACACTGTCAGCTGAAGCGGAACGTGACACGTCAACGGCTCCTTCTTCATTTTCTCCTGCAACTGGGGCTGCCAGGAAAAAACTTAGGTATCCTAAGCAACCCGCTGGCGGTGATGCAGGGCAGGCAGGACCAAGTTTGGACATCTGGTCCGGGCTGAAGGACCTGGCAACAATTTCTGACATGTCTACTGTCACTGCATATGATACTGTCACCATTGACAGAATGGTGGAGGATTACATCGGTGACAGCATCCAAGTAGGCATGGCAGACAGTCCATACCTGTACTGGCAGGAAAAAGAGGCAATTTGGAGGCCCCTGTACAAACTGGCTCTATTTTACCTGAGTTGCCCCCCCTCCAGTGTGTACTCCGAAAGAGTGTTTAGTGCAGCCGGGAACCTTGTCAGCGAAAGGCGTAGGAGGTTGCTTCCACAGAATGTGGAGAAGATGATGTTCATCAAAATGAATTATCAGCTCTTCCAGGGAGACCAGCCTCCAGAAGGTACAGAGGGACCTGTGGTGGTGGATTCAAGTGGGGACGAGTTAATACTTTGTGAGGATGAGGATGTACACACTGAAGAGGGTGAGGAATCGGTGGATGAGGAGGATGAGGATGACATCTTGCCTCCATAGAGCCAGTTTGTGCAGGGACACATTAATTGCCAGCTTGTTTTGTGGGGGCCCAAACGAACCAATCATTTCAGCCACAGTTGTGTGGCAGACCCTGGCGCTGAAATGATTGGTTTGTTAAAGTGTGCATGTCCTGTTTATACAACATAAGGGTGGGTGGGAGGGCCCAAGGACAATTCCATCTTGCACCTCTTTTTTTTCTTTGCATTATGTACAGTTTGGGGCCTAGTTTTTCAAACTGCCATCCTGTCTGCCACTGCAGTTTCACGCCTAGATGGGTCACGTGTTTGTGCCGCCCACTCGTGTCGCTTAGCATAGTCATCCAGCTACCTCGGTGCAACGTTTTGGACATAAAAACACTATTGTGAGGTGTGAGGTGTTAAGAATAGACTGGAAATGAGTGGAAATTAAGGTTATTGAGGTTAATAATAGCATAGGAGCAGAAAAACCTACAAATTCTGTGATTTTAGCTGTTTTTATGCTTTTTTAAAAAAAAATACAGATCCAAAACACAAAACCCAGAACCCAAAACACGGAAGGGTG